>WNWK01049257.1:0-13269 GCA_009830355.1 Cherax destructor | reverse complement strand
AGAATCAAATATGGCGTAATGGAAGAATGGACTAGAATTTGTGGGCATTTAATCCAGTGTAATCGGAACCGATAGAGAAGATATCGGCCGTGTGGTGTAACGTCGGGATAGACGAAGAAACAATGCATCTGGAATAATACAGATATTCAGTGCAAAGATCTAAATAATGCCGATGAGGATGGAATGAGATTCGGTGTTTCTGGATGAAGAATGGAATACAATGTGTATTGTAATAAGTTATGTTCGCTTTTCAATGTGTATTGAATCACATCACAGGTAAGGTAGCTAGTTATTGGTCATTATTAGTGTACCTGCCTTTACGGAGGCGTTAGGATATATCATCAAGACAATAATTTGGTAAGATATATTTCTTTTTGTATAATATATAAAAAATTGTATAGAGCAAACAAATCCTTAGTCGTCAAGTTCAAAATATTTTCCCTTAATCATATACAGTCCACTTGTAATACAGCCAGTGTTACTGGCTGGAGATTTTTTTTTACTAATCAGTATTCAATAACTATATGTTCACATGATTTTTAAGTTCTAGACGCGAGTTGAGGAGCTGAGACGGTGGGTATCGAAGGAGGAGTAATGTGGTGACCCATTATTCCAAAAATCCTAAAGCACCACATGTCTCCACTGAGGTACATCAGTATCAGTAAGTGTAATCTGTCTTAGATGTACTTGAGTTCTCTCCTGTTATATGTGTGAAATGTTAGTTCAGGACTGTACACATAATTTCTCACACATCATATGTGTGTGCGTGTGTGCTAAACAGTGTAAATGTTGAGATTTTTAAACACACATGAAATACTGATATTTTAAAAGTATCGTCTGGTATCGGCTATTTTTTAACCAATACCGATACCATAAAATTACCGATACTCGCTGATACCGATACTTAATAATAATCTTTATTTCTACAAGTACATATACAAGATATACAGGCCTAGCTGATTTCAATTAATTACTATTATATAGAAAGGCCCTTGTTATGCAGAACATTTCGGGCAAATTAGGTCAGTTTTGACCCACGGTGTGAGCTACACCAGTCGATTAACATCCAGGTGACCATTTTTACTGATGTATGAACATGGATAACCGGTGTAAGGAAACACACCCATTGTTTTCATTCTTGCCGGATATCGAACCCGGACCCCTCAGCGTGTGAAGAGAGAGCTTTTACCACCAGGCCACGGGCCACTTTGGCACATCTCTAGCTTAAATAACATTAAATATGTGAGTTACACAGGCCATTCCCAGATTTTGTTTACGTGTGATTATTGAAGAAAGTCTTCATTTATCGGCTTCATAAAATCAAAACAGGTATATGCTACTTGAAAGACAGTTGGTATTATTAGTGGTGTTGACCCTTTTACAACTTTTAATCTAGAAATGGTATTATTATTTTTGACTATTGCATTATCTTTCCTTGATTCTGGTTTCTTCAATTTAGTTATTTTCACTTTCCTCTGATGTTATTTGACCCTTATTGGCTTACCACTTTCGCTGATTTAAATAAAACAATTGGGAAGGACCTTAGTCTTTAATGGCTGATTCAACTTGCGAAATTGATGAAGCATTTCTTGGCAGCTGGGTAGGCGCATATTTTGTTGTATTTTGGGCACTAACTGGAAATTTCACCTGATAGTTTTAAACGCTTTTTACTAACGTGTTTTTTTTTCAAAAAAAGCTTCGCCTTGATTTTAAGGGTTGTATGTTTTAATATGACAGTTTTATTAATCAAACTGGGTTCTGTGAAATAACAGGAAAATATATGTTTTGATCAGATATAAATCACAATATTTAAATTAATTGGGTTCTCTTAGTTTTAGTATATTTAATGCAGTTTTACGTCCTAAAAACATTTGTGTCTTAGAGAATATTGTGAAAAAATGCACCCGATGCTTAATTAACATAAATTTTCTTCCTCTCTTGTTTTCTTCCTTCCATTACTTGTTTGCTTATTTAAACTCTGGTCAGTCTTACTGGGAGATAAGCTTGAATTTATTTTAACCTGGGTAGGTCCCAATTTATTTTATCTTATAGAATAATTTTGAAAACGGAATTATTTCTGTGTCGCACCAAATTGTGTTCAAGTTTTGCATTGTGATAACTTAATAGTGCTACTTGTGAGAAGCTCCAAGGATAATATTCTTGGGTATTGTTGGATATTGGTTTGTTTGGTCTTTTTGAAAGATTGTGTCCTAGTTAATCATTTTTATTTGGAAAAATCTGAATATCAGTTTCTAGTTTATGACTAATGAATGTCTCTTCCGAATCACTTCATATCTTCAGAGTTAATGCATATCTCCATGATAAACTAATGCCACACTCTGCACTATTCTAGTCACCTGCATTGAAGTAAATTGGTACTAAGGTGTTAATATTGTTACACATATGGACGTGTTCACCTGACAATAATTTAGGTAAATAATTATTAGTTTTCCTTCCATCTGCCATCACCGTTCATCTAGAAGTCAGTAAATACACTTTTTTTTATTTTCCTTACACAAGTCCCAGTTTATTTAATAGGTGTCCCTTTTTATCTCTTAGCGAATAGATTCCTCAGTAATTAATCACTTGTTGTGGGTGACATACGATGGAAGGCGGTAATATACTATTGTGAGAGATGGGTTTTGAACTGATGTAGAAAACAATACCATCCTTGTAAACTAAATTCTGCAATAAAATCCCATTATATGCAACAGTGTACCTTTAAAACAGTTTCATCTCGTCACGAACAAGATCATCTTCCTATAATCAGTGCAAAGTTGCATCCATTCTTAGGCGACTTACTGTTAGAGTTCAACCCAAACCCGACAGGACGCGCGGTCAGTCCTCAAGTGAAGCTAGAACGATGGGAGTGTCACACACCTGTTGTCCATGCACACTTAAGAGTAAATTGATTCCTAGATGCTAGTTATATTAGGCTGCATCCTAGGGAAGAGAACAGATAGAATGACATTACCTGGCATTCTCGGTCATCCTGCACTATTATTCCTAAGGGAAAATAAAGCTAAGAAAATTTTCAGAATGAAATTTTATTTTATAAATGACGTGATGATTGTCAGAAGATGACGAACACAAAGATTCAGGTTGAGGAAAAACTCCCCCTATACAGAGCTTTCTTTCTGGCTGGTAATAAGAGGAACAGATGCTTCGTGATCACACTTATAAGGGTGACAACGAAGGGAATGTCGACGACTTATTGTTGTCGCTGATGGTATACATGTTAGTCGTTGCTGTTCCTGAAGCTGTTGATGATTCTTCTGCTGCTGCTGCTGCTGGGATACATCAGGACCGACTGTGCGAGGTGTCTGTTGATGGGGATGTGTAGGAGTGCAAGTTGCAGTGAGTGTGTATGGATGGTGTTGGTAATGCAACACTTGTTGGTGATCTAGGGCAGCGTATACTACCCGCTGAGGAGACGGGTAATGTGGCGGCACTGATATTGTTCCAGTCAACAACACTTCAGCGTAATTTACGTTGCTGCTGCCATACATCTGAGAGAATAGAAATCAACATGACATATATATATATATATATATATATATATATATATATATATATATATATATATATATATATATATATATATATATATATATATATATATATATATATATATATGCATATATATATGCAAACAACCACTATGAAAATAGAGGAATTCAAGCGCTTTGTGACTACTCACATTATCAAGGAACTATAAAGGAAACATGACAAGAAGGCTTATAAAGGGGCAAGACTACACCTCACAGTCACATCATACTAACAAAGACTACACCTCACAGTCACATCATACTAACAAAGACTACACCTCACAGTCACATCATACTAACAAGCTATGTGACATCAGCGCAAAGAAAACTGGAAACAAAGAATATGATTAGAAAGCTCACCTGTTTACTGTGATCTTTTGCATCAATGGATACCACACGACTCTTCACACTGTAAACAGATAAGCTTTCCTAATCATATTTCTTTTGTTTCCCAGTTTTCTTCTGCGCTGATCAAGTCACATGCTTTGTTAGTATGATGTGACTGTGAGGTGTAGTCTTGCCCTTTATAAGCCTTCTCGTCATGTTTCCTTTATAGTTCCTGATAATGT
Organism: Cherax destructor; assembly: GCA_009830355.1. NCBI lineage: Eukaryota > Metazoa > Arthropoda > Malacostraca > Decapoda > Parastacidae > Cherax > Cherax destructor. The sequence continues at coordinate 9,152 of WNWK01049257.1, read as the reverse complement.
GAGTAGTCACGAAAGCGCTTGGAATTCCTATATTTTTCATAGTGGTTGTCTTGCATATTTTGATATCACCTGTTTACTGTGATCTTTTGCTATATATATATATATATATATATATATATATATATATATATATATATATATATATATATATATATATATATATATATATATGAAGGTTCGTAGAGCAATTGACATGTGCAGGTGTTCTCTGATCGACTTTATATAGACCAACTCCGAAAAACATTTAAAGGAGAATGCTCAAAAGATTTTCTTTTGATCAATATTACAATTTCAGAATCAATGACTGATTAACTTATCATGTTACAGGTTACTGATTCACATACACACACACAGGCACATAACTGTGGTAGTGGTAGTGATGGTGGAGAGGCTGGGGGTGACAGTGATGGTGGTGAGGTGATGAAGGTAGTGTTAGTGGTGATGATATAAGCAGAGGTGATTCATATACATATGAATACACATGCACAAATATGCATTAACACATTAAAACAAACATGAATGTTGCATATATAAAGAATATAAACACGCATAAATACATATATGAAAACATAAATATATACAAAAAATACAAACTCACTAACATATACTCATATAAACATTTGCTCATATTTGTATATATGTGTAAGCGATAGTAGTTAGACTGTTGGGTTTAGTCCTGACTCTTTCTCTTCTACTTCAGCTCTTCCTCTCACCGGCTATTCTTCTTCTGTCCCCACTTCCCCCTTGCCCCTAGTGGGTCCTTACCTGAGAGTCTGAACTGAACTGAACTGTATATATGTAGAACTCTATACATAAATGTAATCATGTACGCATAATATTTTTGACCCATGCATGTTTATATATATATATATTTTTTTTTTTTTTTTTCAACAAGTCGGCCGTCTCCCACCGAGGCAGGGTGACCCAAAAAGAAAGAAAATCCCCAAAAAGAAAAATCTTTCATCATCATTCAACACTTTCACCACACTCATACATAATCACTGTCTTTGCAGAGGAGCTCAGATACGACAGCTGAGAAAAGTCCCTCCCAGCTGTCACTATCTCAAACCCCTCCTTTAAAGTGCAGGCATTGTACTTCCCATTTCCAGGACTCAAGTCCAACTAAATCAATTAACTGGTTTCCCTGAATCCCTTCACAAAATGTTACCCTGCTCACACTCCAACAGATCGTCATGTCCCAAAACCATTCGTCTCCATTCACTCCTATCTAACACGCTCACACATGCTTGCTGGAAGTCCAAGCCCTCGCCCACAAAACCTCCTTTACCCTTCCCTCCAACCTTTCTAGGACGACCCTACCCTGCCTTCCTATATATATATATATATATATATATATATATATATATATATATATATATATATATATATATATATATATATATATATATATATATAATAGCCGTACCGAATATGTAAACTGGTCAATTAGCAAGAACTCATTTAAAATTAAGTCCTTTCTAAAATTTTCTCTTATACGTTTAAAGATATATTTTTTTTCATTTATGTTAATGTAAAAATTTATAATTTTGTACAAAAAGAAACTTAGAAAACTTACCTAACCTTATTATAACAAGTGTAATTTAATTTAGACGAGCTATGTTCTTTCCTGAAGCGTTGGTGAGCATTGTGTTGGCGATTTTTCCATGATCGGTTTGTCCCAGTGAGACTGTTTGTGCTCTTTTGGGAAGAGATGGTCTACTGGAGGAGTCCGCAAGGGTGTCCCACCGCACGGCTGCTTCAATGAACTTGGGGTCTTGAGCTCCTACCGTACCTCTCAAGTGTTCGGGGACAATCTCCTTGACTAATCCACTGGAAGCCAAACACGAAGACTGAAATGCAGTTAAAGCTACCTGCGTTGTTTTGCGCACCCCAATACCTCCCAGTCGCACTGGGAGGGTTGCCTGATTCAATTGTTGATCTTCCAGTGACAGATTCAGTACCTTCTTAAAGACTGATCTCAGGAGTGAGTCATATTCATTGAGTGTTGGGTTGTCAAGAGTGGGTGCGCACCTCAGGAAGTAAGTCTTGGCAGAGTAAGACACCTTGTGAGGAGATGTAGGGTATCATGGGCATCGATATCTCTTATTCTCTCCTCTATTCTCTTCAGGTCATTCAGTTTGTCCTTGAGGACACACACACACACACACACATTTCTTCAGCCACAGAGTAGTCAGGAAGTGGAATAGTCTAGAGAAAGATATAGTGGAGGCAGGAACCATACATAGTTTTAAGACAAGGTATGATAAAGCTCATGGAGCAGGGAGAGCAGAGACCCAGTAGCGGACAGCGAAGAGGCGGGGCCAGGAGCTGAGTCTCGACCCCTGCAACCACAATTAGGTAAGTACATACACACACACATACACACACACACACACACACTATATATATATATATATATATATATATATATATATATATATATATATATATATATATATATATATATATATATATATATATATATATATATATTTATATATGTCGTGCCGATTAGGTAGAACTTGCGATTTTAGCTTAAATAGCAACGCTCACCTTGCCATATAAGACAAGTGAAAATTTGTGTATGCAATAATTTCGCCAAAATCATTTTGAACATAACGAAAAAAATATATTTCATTGTGTTTGTTTATTATTAAATTAATGTTAACGTATCTAAAATATATTTAGTTGGGTTAGGCTAAATTAAATTGCGCTTGTTGTAATAAGGTTAGGTAGGTTTTCAAAGTTTCTCTTGGTACAAAATTATAAATTCTTACATTAACATAAATGAAAAAAATATATCATTAAACGTATAAGAGAAAATTTTAGAAAGGACTTAATTTTAAATGAGTTCTTGCTAATTGACCAGTTTTACCTAATCGGCACGACTATAAATAAATAAATATATATATATATATATATATATATATATATATATATATATATATATATATATATATGCTAGGAATTCGCAAGAGCAGGCGAAATATTACAAACACTGATCTCTGGCCGACGGAGACTCGACCCTACGAACCTTGTGACAGGAACGCAGTGCTTTACCGACCGTACCACACTGGACCAATACCTTGGCATCCAGCTCACGCTAGACGTTGATCCAAGGCAGCCAGCTTTCAGGGTCGAGTCTCCGTCGGCCAGAGATCAGTGTTTGTGAATATTTCGCCTGCTCTTGCGAATTCCTAGCATTGTAAAAATCTCTAGTTGTGTCGATGCATGCAGGGGATGAGATGAAAAGCTGTAAGCCACCTGCCTGAAAGCTGGCTGCCTTGGATCAACGTCTAGCGTGAGCTGGATGCCAAGGTATTGGTCCAGTGTGGTACGGTCGGTAAAGCACTGCGTTCCTGTCACAAGGTTCGTAGGGTCGAGTCTCCGTCGGCCAGAGATCAGTGTTTATATATATATATATAATATATATATAATATATATATATATATATATATATATACGTATATATATACGTATATGTATATATATATGTCGTACCGAATAGGTAAAACTTGCTAATTTGGTTTAAATAGCAACACTGTTCTTGCCGAATAAGGAAAGCGAAAATTATTGAATGCAATAATTTCGCAAAAATCATTCTGATCAGTAACGAAAAATAGGTATTTCATTGTGTTTGTTTATTATTAAACTATGGTAAACTTATCTAAAACATATGTAGTTGGATTAGGGTAAATTAAATTGCACTTGTTACAATAAGGTTAGGGAAGTTGACTAAGGTACTTTTGGTGAAAAAATTATTTATTTTTACATTAACAAAAATGAAAAAAATATATCTTGAAACGTATAAGTATTTTGAAGGACTTATTTAAATGAGTTCTTACACTGACATTTACGTATTCTTCACGACATATATATATATACGTATATATATGTCGTGAAGAATACGTAAAATTGGTCAGTTAGTAAGAACTCATTTAAAATTAAGTCCTTCCAAAAAATTTATCCTATACGTTTCAAGATATATTTTTTCATTTTTGTTAATGTAAAAACCCTCATCCTCAGAGAAAAGAATAAACTTGCCTCAGGGAAAACTCAAAGTTCTCCCTGAAGCTGTTTGAAAATTTTCTCCTACCACCCCCTATATTTTATATATATATATATATATATATATATATATATATATATATATATATATATATATACACTTTATTTAAAGACAAAATACATTGACAAAATACATTGGCAAGAATACAATAGGGAGTAAAAGAACATAGATAACAACTCAGAGCTACATCACAAATACTTCGTCCAGCTCCCCGGCAGTTGCCGCATGCCAAGAATGCTGCAGGCATTTTCCCTCTGGATCGCAACACTGAGTCTCTGAAAGAGGAAGTTGGCCGCCCTGTGGTCCTTGCATTCTATGATAGGTTTTTCACCCAGCTCTTTGAGAAACTTTAGAGCACACTTGCCCCATGCTCCAAGGGTCTCCGACCCTATTGGGATGAAGTTATAGCAAGGGGAAAGGCCTTCATATTTGCGGGTCTTCTGGGTCTCCCTGTGGCTGGCAGCTCCACCCCCTTCAGCTACGGAGTATTGCAAGTAGGTGTCTGCCATTGTGGCAATCTGCTTACCATCCTTCCAGGGTAGCATAGTTGCTTCATCAGGAAACTTTTGACTTCCATCAGATCTCTGCACTTGGGGTTCCCGTTGAGCTGGGCAACGGGCTGTGGCGAGGCTTCTCTTTATGATGTCGTTGAACTCCTCATGTCTAGCATACTTCCCTTCTGATGTGTGACATACGAGACCATGAAGTCCAAATTGATCAGCCGTCGCCCTGCCGCAAATACACCTATGTTCGGTGAGTATGGGGGCGGCTAGGCGAAAAGCAACATCAATCCGAATGGGCTGTGGGTAGAGTCGAGTGCCCAGGGAGGAATTGGGAACGGCTAGAAGGAAATCTCCTGAGTGTGGTGCCTTCACCGCTAGGAGACGAGAGCTTTGTCCTTTCCTGAAGAGTTGGTGAGCATTGTGTTGGCGATTTTTTCCATGAACGGTTTGTCCCAGTGGGACTGTTTGTGCTCTTTGGGAGGAGCTGGTCTACTGGAGGAATCTGCAAGGGTTTCCCACTGCACGGCTACTTCCATGAACCTGGGGTCTTGAGCTCCCACCACACCTCTCAAGCGTTCGGGGACAATCTTCTTGACTAATCCACTGGAAGCCAAACACGATTACAGAAATGCAGGTAAAGCTACCTGCGTTGCTTTGCGCACCCCTATACCTCCCAGTCGCACTGGGAGGGTTGCCTGCTCCTATTGTCGATCCTCTAGTGACAGATTCAGTGCCTTCTTAAAGGTTGATCTCAGGTGTGCGTCATACTCGTCAAGTGTTGAGTTGTCAAAAGAGGGTGCGCACCTCAAGACGTAAGTGAGTCTTGGCATAGTAAATCACCTTGTGAGGAGATACAGGGCATCATGGGCACCAAGATCACTTATTCTCTCCTCCATTCTCTTCAGGTCATTCACTTTGTCCTTGAGGACTGTGTCGATGGCTTGGTGACCCAGCGGTGCTCCCAAGAGAGTACTGTTGGATGGAGTGGTAGTAGAGATTTCCGGGAGGATTGTTCGCACAGCATTGATTATTTCCTGGTTTGTTGTGATAATCTCACACTTGGAGGGATTGAGGATGAGTCCTAAGGCTTCTCCTGTGTCTTCACCAAGTCCAACAAGTCGCGTCAGGTACCAAGAAGAAAATTCCAAACAAATACTCATCATCATTCAACACTTTCACCTCACTCATACATAATCACTGTCTTTGCAGAGGCGCTCAGATACTACAGTTTAGAATAGTCCCTCCAAACTGTCCCTATCCCAGACCCCTCCTTTAAAGTGCAGGCATTGTACTTCCCATTTCCAGAACTCAAGTCCGGCTAAATCTATAATAACCGGTTATCCCTGAATTCCTTCACTAAATATTACCCTGCTCACACTCCAATAGCTCGTCAGGTCCCAAAAACCACACGCTTGCTGGAAGTCCAAGCCCCTCGCCGACAAAACCTTCTTTACCCCCTCCCTCCAACCTTTCCGAGGACAACCTCTACCCTTCTTTCCTTCCCCTACAAATTTATATGCTCTCCAAGTCATTCTACTTTGATCCATTCTCTCTAAATGACCAAACCACCTCAACAATCTCTCTTCAGCCCTCTGACTAATACTTTTAGTAGCTCCACACCTCCTCCTAATTTCCACACTCCGAATTCTCTGCATAATATTTACACCACACATTGCCCTTAGACAGGACATCTCCACTGCCTCCAGCCTCCTCCTCGCTGCAGCATTTACAACCCATGCTTCACTCCCATATAAGAGTGTTGGTACCACTATATTTTCATACATTCTCTTCTTTGCCTCCATGCATAACGTTTTTTGTCTCCACAGATACCTCAACGCTCAACTCACTTTTTTTCCTTCATCAATTCTATGGTTAACCTCATCCTTCATAAACCCATCTGCTGACAAGTCAACTCCCAAATATCTGAAAACATTCACTTCTTCCACACTCCCTCTCTCCAATGTGATATATCTAAATCGTTTGACACCCTCATTGCCTTACTCTTATCTTTGTTCACTTTCAACTTTCTACCTTTACACACCCTCCCAAACTCGTCCACTAACCTTTGCAACTTTTCTTTAGAATCTCCTATAAGCACAGTATCATCAGCAAAAAGTAACTGTGTCAACTCCCATTTTGTACTTGATTCCCCACAATTTAATCCCACTCCTCTCCCCAACACTGTAGCATTTACTTCTTTTACAACCCTATCTATAAATATATTAAACAACCATGGTGACATTACACATCCCTGTCTAAGACCTACTTTACCGGAAGTAATCTCCTCTCTCCTACACACCTAACCTGAGCCTCACTATCCTCATAAAAACTCTTTACAGCCTTCAGTAACTTACTACCTATTCCATACACTTGCAACATCTGCCACATTGTTCCCCTATCCACTCTATCATATGCTTTTTCTAAATCCATAAATGCAATTAAAACTTCCCTACCTTTATCTAAATATTGTTCACATATATACTTCAATGTAAACACTTGATCTACACATCTGCTACCCACTCTAAAACCTCCTTGCTCATTTGCGATCCTACCCTTTGTCTTGCTTCTAATTCTTTCAATAATAACCCTGCCATATACTTTACCTTGTATACTCAGTAAACTTATTCCCCTATAATTTTTACAATCTCTTTTCTCACCCTTTCCTTTATATAAAAGAACTATACATGCTCTCTGCCAATCCTTAGGTACCTTCCCCTCTTTCATACATTTATTAAACAAAAATACCAACCACTCCAACACAATATCTCCCCCCTGCTTTTAACATTTCTGTCATGATCCCCTGTGGTTTAGCACTTCTATTTGATTAATGTCTTGATCCCATCAGGTCCAGCCGCTTTACCCACTTTCATTCTACGTAATGCCTCAAGCACCTCCCCACACTCGCACCCTGCTCTTCCTCACTCCTAAAAGATGTTATACCTCCCTGATCAGTGCATGAAATTACCGCCTCCCTTTCTTCATCGACATTTCCTGTTTAAGGGGGGCTCCTTGTCGTGGTAAAGAGGCTATCGGTCTGAGGAATTGGACCTCTTGGTCTTCTTCCTCAGACCGAACCTAATTACCCCCCAATCCCCCCTACCTTTTCCCATTTTCCCCATCCTCCCTTTTCCCTTTCCTCCTCCTCCTCCTCCTCCTCATTCCTCCCTTATTTCCTTCCCATTTTTACCCTGGGAGCTTCCTTCCACAGGCATTCTAGTTCCTAGGTAGGGGGAAGGGTACCGTGGTCCATCCCATTCCATTGAGGTTCTTGGCAGTGGTGTAGTTTGCCGTGGAATCTGGATCTCCTGGGAATGTCCCGATCCCTCTCCGGTCTCCCTGGTGTGGCTTTGGGTATCTGCTGCCCTCTCTTTTTCCCGCCGAGGTGGCTTGGTAGATGTGAGGTTGCTATCCCGGATTGCTGGTTTACTGGCATTAAGGGTAGGGTATGGCACGGGTTCCATGCAGCATCTGCACTACTTGCAGTGTTGAGGTCCTCTTGGGCGTGGAGGGGGATTTACGCCCCTTTCATTCCTCCTAGGAGCTATTCCTCCACGTTCCCCCTTTTTTTATTCTTTTTTTTTATTTTTATTTTATTTTCTTCTTTCTTTTTTTTTCTTAAAAACAAAACCTACCCCCGGGCCCCTTCTTGATACCACACCTAGTTCTGACCCTACCTCGTTAATGGACAACTCTTCGGACATCTCTAATACCCCTGTTCCTCTTGCTGGTGCCGGTTCGTCACCTGCTTCAGGTACCGGGGTTCCGACCGGCCCTTTTGACACGTCTGACCTTCGCTCTTCTCTGACCTTGATTCCGGCTTCTCCCTCAACGGTGCGGCAATTTTCGGATCGCTCGCCCGTCACACATCGAACCACCCCCGGTCCCACACCCAAACGACCAAGATCCTTACATGACGATTCGACACTTCCTTCTCGTTCATCTCAGAAACGACCAGCTCGTCACGCACTCCCCTTAAACACTTTGTTTCATAATACTCAATAGACAAAGTTGTTTACTCTATGACCGACTTCTCCTAATTCCTATCTTTCAGATCATAGTATTGGTAAGGCTCTGCTATGCCATGTTGGTATAGCTCTCAAGAGCGGCACTCGCATTATCACGGTCCAGAATGCTGGCCAAGCTTGCGATCTTTCTCTCTTTACGACAATAGATACTATTCCTATCTCTATTGACAAACATCATTCACTCAATTCTTGTAGTGATAGTCATTTTACACTACACCATTGTCCAACGGAATTTCCAGACATGTGGTGATGACATTTTGGAGCAGCTTGAGCTCCAAGAACTCCCTATCCTTAAAGTTGACACTTTTGTCCTCCCTGACATTGCGCAAAGACGTTATCCTTGTAATATAGCTCGTTTAACATTTGACTGCCGTGAACTTCCACCCTCTGTCTACATTGCAGGTCACCGTTTACAAGTTCGAAAGGTGACCCCTACACCGCAACAGTGTAGAAACTGCTGGCGTTCTGGTCATCCAGCGAAATATTGCAGGTCCATGGCCGAATGCCCAGTCTGTGGTGCCGACGACCATGCCAGTCCTTCTTGTAATCTATCTC
>WNWK01049256.1:0-13269 GCA_009830355.1 Cherax destructor | reverse complement strand
CTTTCCCTGAGCAGCCGTTGATACACTGGGGTCAGAACCCCACCCCTCTCAGGTCTCAGTAAACGCTCCATGTTGCGGTGTAGTCTGAAAACGCCATATTTTTGGGATATTTGTGTTCAATAAATTGTTGTGATAAAAAACACAGGCATTATTCCAAAACTTTAAAACAAAAAATCCATGGTACATGTTTTAACCAAAGAAAATACATCTAATGACTGCTGCTGCAGGACGGTGATGTAAGGTGCTATTCCTCAGAAAGCTATAGCTACTGGCGACATATTTAAGCTTACCATGTAATCTGCATCACGAATGTATCTGTTGAGAAAACCACACGCCATGCTGGGCCATCGTTTCTTTTTGTTGTTATTAAAAGGGGGCCCCTGGGTGGTGCAGTTTGGTCCTGCTGCGGCCCCCCCAAAAGGGGTATCCCTACAGAATTTTTGTACAGTTAGTAACAAATATTGGGATTATTGAAGCAACGTTAGATATTAATAATTAGCTCAGCCCCCTAACATAGGTATTTTTGGGGCCAATGGGGAAAACATTAGATTATGTTAGTTAACGGGGAACTGGCAGCTCCACACTTTAATCTAAGCGGGAAAGGCACCAGTTCCTTCTTCTTGATTTGGGACTTTCATTTTTTCGGGGTTTCAAAACAGAGCTCGGTCCCCCCTGTTTTTCAAAATACGGCCTGGGAATGTTATGGGTATGCCCGGGCCCCAAACTTTTTATAAGATATTCCAAGGTTTCACTTAATATTAAAAAGCGGTTTTCCCTACACTATTAGCTAAAGTATAGATTTCTGGCCTTATATTATTATCTTAATTTCTTTTTCATGATACTAAGTTTATTCCCTTTTTATTGTCATATGTTTCTTAATGATGTTTTGAATTGTATTAGTTAGGCTTTTTTTTTTGTGTGGTCTACGCAGATTGGGAGCCACTAGTTAAAAGTCCCGGGTACTTGTTTACATACCAGCCGGCCCCCCCTCTGTCACGTGACTATTTAACGAGTTTTTCCAACCGTAGGTTTTTTTCAAAAGGTTCACACCCCTCTCCTGGTTGGGAGTGGTTCAAAATCTCTCTCCCAAAAGTCGATTCTCACTCTTGGTTTTTGGTTTCTTCTAAGTTATCCTACTTTTAAAAAGCTGTTAGTCTGAGTGGGGTTCCCTTACCACTCTCCCTGAAAGTAAATTCACTCCCTCTCCTGTTTGGGGAGTTGAATTTCTGTCTATAGATATGCTCTTTTTTGAGTTTAAAAATTTCCCAACCTTATAGGCTTGAAGCACTGTAAAGCCCATGAGTCAGATGTTACATATTTGTAAAAGGGAATTATTAGATTTTGGGATTGGATTATATAAATTTACCATATAATAAATACAACAATTTTTACCTTTTGGGTAAATTTCCCCCCTTTTAATACCTTTATTTAAAATCTTGTTACGACGGGGCCAAAACAGGCCCATAGATGAAGCCTGTCGTAACAAATGGGGGCCTGTCAAGGATTTTTGGGCCCAAGGTAAAGGAGATATGATCAAAGGGTTCTCTTAAGCAATAATAACATTCTTTTTTGAACTTTTTTTCTTCTTAAAGGATCTTTGAGGCTCAATTGTCCTTTTCCCCTGCAGTCTTTTCAAAAACCATCAGGGGGGGAAGCTAGGTTAAACATTTTGGGACGGTCTGTCAGAAAGTCTCTAGAAGGGGAAAGGTTTTTAACTTGTGTTTGTCTCCCAGCAAGGATGGCTATTGATGTTTGGCTCCCTTTACCCTCACCCAGAAGATAAGCAGCCACAGGGTATTAAGTAACTATGTATCTTCCCTTTTTTTCTTTTGGTATTGGCGACACCATTATTGGGCAAAAGTAAAAGGATTGTTTGGCGAGTTCTTGGTAAGTGCCCCCCCTTTTACAGTTGGAGCTCTGGTGATTGATTTGTCTCTCTCTCTGTTGTTGGACTTTTCCTCCCAGTACCTGTAACCCGGGGCCCCTGGGGTACCCACACGGGGAGTTAGCACGGTTGGTGCTGTTGTTTTCGCCGTTAGTTTTGGGACTAAAAAACCTGCTGTCCTGGGACAAAGCATATCATTCTAGTTGGTACCGTGTGTTGAAAGGAAAAAAAAATTTTTTGACTTTTTGGAAAACAGAACCTACTTTTGGTTCCTTAATTTTTTGCAGTTAATGGGGGACTTCATTAATTTGTTCTGCAGCCTTCTGTTGGCATTGTTGGTTCAGCTACTGTTCTAGCTTTTAAATTTTGGGGAATTGCCTTTTTTGCGATTTCTGCAAATAGAAATTTTTTGTGGTGCTATTGTTCTTATTGTCTGTATTGCAGAAAATTGAAGGCTAAGATGAGAAGCAAGACTTGTATTTTTCGTTTTTATGGAAACAGTGTGGGGGGAGATTATCACCTCTGGTCCCCCGGAAGGGAAGTGTTCTGGGGGGGATGAAAAAAACTGAAGGACTATTCATGGAGAAAAGGGGTCAGGGTGACGCTACGGCCCGGGTGATACTACCGAGAATTCTTCAAAGGAATTTGCCTGAGGAAGTAGTAAAAATGTCAAACTGTCCCCAAAAAATTAACAGTGCTTTGACAAGATGTTTATGCCGGGGAAGTCACTGGTTGAGTCGGACTTGTCAGGGGGAACTTATGGCAAGCGACATGTTTTTCCCTCGTATTTTTTTCCTCATGTGGCCAACGATTATTTTCCTGTCTCTGTTAGGTCTGAGTCGTTGCTCCAGCAAGTTGTGTTGTGACTAAAGTTATGAGGCCTTTAGAGAAGCGGCTCGTTGAATTAAGACATGTTTTGAAAACACGGTTTTCCCCGCCATATTTCTCGTGCTGCTGCATTTTCCAGTATCTGCTTAAACCCCGTCGCCTGGAAGAAGTCTTTTTGGAGGTATTCATGTCCAGCAGACTGTCATGAACGTAGAGACGCGACAGACACTTCGGGGAAAAGCCCGATGATCTTCTTTTTTACTTCAAGACGTCGTTGTTCGTGATGCCTTATATAGGTTTCCTCCCCGCATTAGTGTTTTTCATGCTTTCCCGACATACTAGCCTCTTTTGCTTCCAAACTAGTCCCTAGGGGAAATTTGGGATACTTCTGAAAACACCAGCCTCATGGGACGCTAATCCCTGAGCGGGGAAATTGCCTACGCCTCCTGACACACTAGCCTCTTTTGCCACAAGCTAGTCCCCCAGCAAAAATTGGATACTTTTTAAAACTAGCCCCCCGTTTAATAAGCTGGGCCCAAGGGAGGGGGGGCTGGCCCTTTTCTGACATACTAGCTTAACAAACTAGTCCCTGAGCGAAGTTCACTTGTCTGACCCAAATGGGTTAACAAACTAATTTCCCCGGGCAGGGGTTTTTATGTTTCCATAAACTGGTGAGGATTTGAAAAAGGGCGTTGATTTTCTGCCAAGCAAAATAAGTCTGGTGGGATGACACTGGTGGAGCAGTGTCATGGTTTAAATCAGTGCACTTCTGACATCCCCCCCTGGCAAACTAGTCCCTGAGCAGGGTCTGCCTGTACTTCCGCCAGATTGGTATATTGGTGAGTGTCTCTGAAAGAAAATGGCTTGGGATGCTGCATGTGAGTAAAAAGGGTTTTAGAATAGGGGATATGAAGGTGGGGGGAACGTATGTGTGAAAAGGGAACACTGCCCCCCCCTGGGTTCTCTTTTTCTATTAGTGTTTCGTCAATCCCCCCTCCCTCTGTGTCTATCGCTGTGGTGGCGCCATGTTCTTGGTTTCCATGCACACCACCCCCTTTAACAGTATGTGGCCCACAGTTTGTGGCCCGTTTGTAAAAAGGCCCGGGAGTTGATGGTTAGTCAACCTTAAATCCCCCCTGGCTGTTTCTTCCCACTTCAGTTTTTCCCGAGATGCGTTTTTAATTTAACGGAAAAAAATTTTTAAAGGTTTTTATTCATCTACTTTTCAAGCTGACCCCCTTTACCGACTTCGGGCTTCACTGATAAAGTATTTTGACTGTGAATGTTATTTATGTTCATTAGGTATCAGTGTCACCTTTTAGTGTTTAGCAAAAAGATTGCTAGTTAGAAAATTATTATTGAAAATAACTTCAGAGGGGAATGTCTGAGGTGTCCCCTGCCTCCCAGCTTTTTTTTTGGTTTCAAGGGAACCCGGGATCGTGAGCTCACGCCACCGGACCCCTCTTTCTCCCGGTGCTCAAAATTGGATTTTTCTCTGCGGGTTTTTACCTTTGAGATGTGCTTCAGTCATTTGATTTCTATAAAAGTGAGCCTTTTGGAAATATGCTTTGGGCAGTTCCTTCGTTTGTTTTGTCTTGCAGGTAAATTTTTTGTTGGGCCGCGGTGTTCCCGAAGGGGTCCCCTCTTTCTCGAGCTGGTGGGGGGTCCAGTCTTCGCTCAGAGATTCTTGGGGTTTTTTCCCCCTTGGTATATGGGCCGGGGTTTTGGTGTTTAAATTTTCCCCCCCTCGTGGGGTTTTGTGCTCTGTCAATAAAAATTTACTTTGTTGAAAAAGGGGTTGATGTCCATCCGACCCGGGGCGGTCGAGTGTCCCCCTTTTTCTTATACTTTAATATATAAAGATTTTTGCCTAGCTGAAGTACGGGCTGTTAAAATTAGGTATTCACCATTTTAAGTGGAAAAAATAATGTAAAAGTTGATGCATTATCTCAAAATTCCAAGTACTGGTCATTGAATGTTTTTACTTATGTTTTTTGGGGAAAAATAAAGTAAACCGGGTTTTCCCCTTTTTTTTCTACTTTTAAAATGTTGTGTATTAATTTGGGTTTTTTTTTCTTAAACATGATTGTAACTTTAGGAGGGGAAACCCGGGGTTTTCGAAAGTGGACGTTAAGAATTTCGCTTCCATTGTATGGTGACTCGAGGGGTCTTAGCTTTATGAAAAAAAAATAAAATAACATTTTATTATAAGTGTCTAAGTCAGATGGAAAGCTTGTATTTTATTTTTCATTTAAATTTTTTACCCCCCTTTTTTGGTGCGACCTGGGTGGGAGGGGGGGTTCAGGTATCCCTAAATTTTTTAAGTATACCCGGTTTCATAAATTAAAAAGTGGATTTCTTTAAAGGGATTTCTGGCCGGGGGATTATTATCTGACCTCGTGTTCATGATACTAGGATATTACCTTTTTTTTCATATGTTTGTTAATGTATGTTTTGAATTGTATTATTAGGTTTTATTATGTGTGGTCTACGCAGATTGGGAGACCACTATGGGTGCCGGGTACTTGTTTCCCACACCAACTGACCTCCAATCTGTCACGTGACTGACCTAACGGCTTACCACACCGTGGTATTGTCATAGGTTCTACACCCTCTCCTGGTTAGGAGTAGGTTCACGATCTCTCCCCCAACAAGTCGATTCTCACTCTTGTAGTCTTATGGTTTTTCTGTTATCCTACTCTTAAAAAGCTGTTAGTCCGAGTAGGTTCCTTACACACTCTACTGCCAACAAGTAAATTACAATTTATATGGTCATTATATAAGTTACACAGAGTAAAAAGAGAGTGAATTTTTTTTTTGTTAATGTTATAGAAACAGTAAGCTCAATATGCATTATTTTATAACGGTTTTTACATTTTAGGATTAATAAACTTTGTTGGAATGTTTGATATTGTGCACTAGGTTTGGGGAGAAGGTTTTTTTAGCATCGTTTTGAATTGGGGTACAGGCAGGGTTTCTTTGGCAACACAGGTAATGAATTCCAAATTTTCGGGCCTTTTATATGCATTGAGTTTTTGTCATAGTGTTAGATGGACACGGGGAACATGTCCATCTGTTAAAGTGTTCTGTTAAAATTGGTAAGGAGAAGTTTAAGTGGTGGGTTAATATTTGCATAGAGTGTTCTATGTATGTAATAGGCACAGTAAAAAGTATGGATGCCTTTTATGGTGAGTAAGTTTAGATTTTTTAATATTGGTGGAGTATGTTGTTTGGAGTGTGAATTTGTTATCATTCTAACTGCTGCCTTTTGTTATTAATGGTCTGAGATGAGTTATTGATGTTGAGCCCCATGCACAGATTCCATAGGTGAGGTAGGGTAAATGAGTGAGTGATATAGGGTAAGGAGAGCTGGTTGTGGAACATAGTACCGTATCTTGGATAGTATTCCAACGGTCTTTGAGACTTTCTTGGAAATTTGTTGTATATGTGTCTGAAATTTTAGGCCACTGTCAAGATGGATTCCTAAGAATTTTCCCTCAGTGAGTTTTGTGATAGGGGACCCGTTTATCATTATGTTAAGTGGTACATTTGTAGCTCTGTTCCCAAACTGAATGAAATAGGTTTTATCAATATTTAGAGTAAGTTTGTTAGTCATAATCCAGGTAGATATTTTCTGCAATTCAGCATTTACAGTGTTGGCAAGTATGTCTGGGCTTGGGTGAGAGATAACGTATGTTGTGTCATCTGCAAATAGTATGGGTTTGAGTAGTTGAGATGCATTTGGTAGGTCGTTAATGCAAATGAGAAAGAGAAGTGGGCCAAGAACACTTCCCTGTGGGACACCTACTGTAATAGTTTGCGCGGTAGAGCTAAGATAAGATTTCGGATTTTTAACCCCGGAGGGTTAGCCACCCAGGATAACCCAAGAAAGTCAGTGCATTATCGAGGACTGTCTGTCTTATTTCCATTGGGGTCCTTAGTCTTGTCCCCAGGATGCGACCCACACCAGTCGACTAACAACCCAGGTACTTATTTGCTGCTAGGTGAACATTACAACAGGTGTAAGGAAACACGTCAAAATGTTTCCACCCCAGGAATCAAACCTGGGCCCTCCGTGTGTGAAGCGAGACTCTAGCCACCAGACCACTGGGCTAGCTCCATTTGTGTACACATACTGGTTTCTGTTGCTAAGGTATGATTTTAGGTAGTTGAGGGAGTGCCCTCTTATACCATGGTGTGATAATTTTAGGTGTAACAGATCATGGTTAACTGTATCAAAGCTTTACGTAAATCAATGAAGATTCCCACTGGGATTTCTTCTTTCTCTAAAGTGGTGTAAATTATTTCTAGCATGTGTTTAATGGCATCATTTGTATTTTTATTAGGCCTGAATCCAAACTGACAGTGGTTGAGTACGTTGTGGGCGCTGTGGAGAATTAAGGAGATTGTTTGTCTTGGCCACCGCCACTTGCAACAAAAAATCTCCCGGGAGAAACTCGACTAGTATAATTTACCGCAGTCACTCCCTTGAGGCATGTGAGAAAACTTGAGCCATCCTGGTCACTGAGATGGCTCCCTTCAATAATTTCACACCCTCTGAACCCACTCATGCTCTAGACCAGTGTAAATAAATCTGAATAGATAATAATAATTATAATATGATTAATTTAAGTGGACTGTATGGTTTTAGATATAAGATAGAAGACTGATTGAGGAGGAGGAGAGAGCACAATTAATTAACATCCACTCACTCCTTATCTGCTTCCTGGGTGTTCACTGAGATCCTTATCATTCCCACTGCAGACACACATTATCTCAACATACCTACTGACCAGATGGTAACTAAGACAATGTACATACTTATGGTGGGGAAGCTGCATTCTTGTTGATGTGCTTTGATAGATCTCGGGATCTTGCTCGGTAGATATAGTTCTTACGTCAAGATGATGGAATGGGTTGTCCCGCTGAGTCAAAGAAGATTAATTTCCTTGAACTCTCTTACACCCATGGGACCGGGCATTTACTTAACATGCGGTTGATCGGGAGTAGCGATTCATCTCCTCTCACTATTTCCTTTATTACAGTTTATACGTATAACTTTAAACACTATGTACATTATGACTTAATTCCCCACTAGTTTATACACATTCACCGTCTCTATACCGAAATTCAGAGTCGATGAGTGGAGATGGAAACGACCATCTCTTCCATATCCAACATGGCGGTCCCGGTACATTCACTTCCAATTATTTATAAATCTGCTTCACTAGACTCAATGTCTCACCATATTCATTAAGTATATTCCAGTCTCTTCTATTATGAAAACCACCCAGAATCAGGGTTTATTCAAATTCAAATTCAAATTCTTTATTTCTGGTAATATACAAAGTGGGGTGTACTTATAATTATGCATTTTATGAAGTAGATATTACAAGATGGCAATAATATGCCTAGGTATGCCTAGGCTTTTCAGGCAGTCTTATGATAGGTCTTACTCTGTAGTGACACAATGATTATACAGATAGTAAGGTGAGGTAATTGTAGTGATTAACTAGGTTTACAAAATTGAGGTACTGGAATTTAAACATTTAAGAAATTAACAATTAGTTTATATATTAATGGTAAAGGTGATGTATTGGCATATTACAGTTTCTATATTGGAGTGTTTAGGCAAACTTATGACTAGCTTAAGAATTATGAAGCAACAGTTGTATTAGAATTTTGGTAAGTTCTGTGCAAATTAAGGGGAATCACAGATATCAATAAGTGTATTTTGCTGTGGATATGTGCAAGCCGGGGCCACACATTATTTCACCCAATTGTCGCCCGTATATCGAACTTTCCGGACCAAATGTCCCACGAATTACACATCACACAATTTGATATCACTCCATATTACGAATTGAAGCCATTAAGTCCAGTCTGGCTGACGCTATCACCCAGTACCCAAAGGCATCCCACCCGATATTTTGAGTCTAGCCCTTTCGACACGTGACTACTCCACTCTCTGCCCTCACTGCCCCCTTGACCCAGCTCCTCGTCCCCATGTGACTGTCGGGATGGTTCTGTCTTCATCTAAAGAAAAATACGAATCAACAGCTACACATTAAGAATATTTAAATTAGAAAAATTATCGAGTATAACCTTTCGGGAAAATACCAAATATTTTCCACTCTGCGGCCGGGCAGAGTTCGATGTTAGACGATTCAAATTGCATCATCTTGCAAAAGGAGTTTCCAGCCTGCCCTGGACTGAACAGCTGTTTTCCTGGTAGGCTGGATCACACTTTCTTTCTCTGGTATCCCCTGGTCTGTGTCATCTTCGTTCACAGTTGATAGAACTCCCTTTAATTCTAATGGGATTAACTTATTAATGGTGCGTAAACTCTTTTGGCCATGACACAACACTTTGACATTCCAGACAACACCCTGAGCGTCTGGGTACAATGTTACTACCTTGCCCAGAGGCCACAACGTTCTTTGTTGTTCAGTATCAATTAACACTGTCAGGGGAACGCCTTCCACCTGAACAAAAAATTGATGGAAAAATAAAAGATAAATAAATATGCAGAGGATATTAAATAAAGATGAGTTTTCTGGATTTTACTAAAATTAAATAAATAATAAAAATAGAATGATCGTTGTGGTTCTGGTCTGTTGGTGAATCAGGAGTATACAATGACCAGATGTTGGAGAAATGATGTTGGTCTCCTCCAGGTTGATGTTACGACTGCGGAGTAGATGGTAAGTCTCCGATGTTATTGTCTCCTGCGACCAAGGAGTTGGAGCACCACACTGCAGGTGTCAAAAGGTAAGATTCTTGACACAACACCCTCTAATGCACGCAAGTTAGAGAACTTGACTCAGAGGAGTTGCTGTGAATTCCCGAAAGTCCAAGAAAATCTTGCTCCCTCGTCTAGCGTCTATCCTGGGAAACCAGTCCAGGAGCAGAGCTGATGGTAAAGAAAATAATCTGGTTACCATAGGCTTGAAAAACATTTAAGATAGAAAAAGGTGTTCCATAATGTCCAAGTCACTACTGGTAACCGAAGAAAACATGGTAATCAAACACAAGAAACACTCCTGGTACTTCACCTTCACTCTTCTCCGGATCAGCTCTGCTCCTGGACTGGTTTCCCAGGATAGACGCTAGACGAGGGAGCAAGATTTTCTTGAACTTTCGGGAATTCACAGCAACTCCTCTGAGTCAAGTTCTCTAACTTGCGTGCATTAGAGGGTGTTGTGTCAAGAATCTTACCTTTTGACACCTGCATTGTGGTGCTCCAACTCCTTGGTCGCAGGAGACAATAACATCAGAGACTTACCATCTACTCCGCAGTCGTAACATCAACCTGGAGGAGACCAACATCATTTCTCCAACATCTGGTCATTGTATACTCCTGATTCACCAACAGACCAGAACCACAACGATCATTCTTTTTTTTTATTTATTTAATTTTAGTAAAATCTAGAAAACTCATCTTTATTTAATATCCTCTGCATATTTATTTATTATTTATTTTTCCATCAATTTTTGTTCAGGTGGAAGGCGTTCCCTGACAAACACAATGTCACCTGGTTGAATATTTTGTTGATTTGCCGCTTCTGACGCACCATAAAAGTGTTCACGTAGTGTAAGAAGATATTCTTTGCACCACACAGTAGACCAGTGATTGATTACTTTATTTAACATCTTAAATTTATCACTTTTGAACAAAGTCACAGAGATTTAGGATATATCTTTACAATGGAATTTATTTGCTATTTAACTAGCTAATTGAACTGGTTGGAAAATTACTATGACTAATATTAAGTTATTATGGAACAAATATTTAGATTCAGTATATATTTATTAAAGACAATATAAAGAAAATGAAAGTAAACTATTATAGGAGAATAAAGTGCTAAAGTGTACAAAAGTAAAATGTATTAATAGTAAAAAATGGCTTGAAACAAAATTTTAGGCAGTTAAGGTGATCAATAATATATAGGAATGAGGTTGGAGAAAAGGACAAAAGGTAAATACAATTTTTAGCAATTAAGATGATCAAAAGTAAATATAAATGCTAAGCAATTAAGCTGATCAAAATATATAGGAATGTGCTTTGAAAACTGGGCACAAGTAAAAACTGTATGTATTTAAAAAATAAAACTATATGGCAAAGATAGCAATCAAAGTGTAGACAAATACTTAAATGAGGTAGATGAGCAAAACATGCACTATACGTAGGGGTTTGGTTTGGACATTATGTTTAGACTGTATCTCTAATATTTGTATCCCTAAGGAATCTTGATAGTTCATTCTCATTTGTGATAGTATATAACTGGCCTACACTTGTTTTCTTCACTAGAATTTTCCCATCACGGGTGAAACATTGGTGGATTTTATCATTATTCTCTCGCTTAAGTTTTCTGATTCTAAACCAGAGGTTCTGACGTTTTTTGGTCAGACATTCATTTATATAGACCTCTTTCCTGGCTGTAATAGATGAGCAAATTAGATTTTTTTTCCTGTCATGTGTGGTGAATCTAATCATAAAACTTTTTCTACCATGGGATCCTAGTAATCGTGCTTCCTTTATTTCTGTCACTGGTAGATTAACTTTTATTTGATCTTTTATGATCTGTATGGTAATGTCTTTACTGTTTGCTTGGGTCATATCACTGGGAAAGAGTGAACTGTTCACTATTACTGCATCTGATAACTTATCTTGTTCGGTTTTTTCCTCTTGTAGTGCAAGGTAGTCATTAAACTGGTTATCCATGTTGTTCTTCCACTCCTTTACTGCTTACATAAGAACATAAGAAAGGAGGAACACTGCAGCAAGCCTGTTGGCCCATACTAGGCAAGTCCTTCACATTCCATCCCACTAACAGAATAATTATTCAACACAATCTTCAATGCTACCCAAGAAATAAGCTTTGATAATTCTATTTACTCATGTGCAATTCCCACTCAAATCCAACCCCTCTCACTCATGAATTTATCCATCCTAAATTTGAAACTACCCAAGGTCCTTGCTTCAAAAACCCTACTAGGAAGACTATTCCACTCATCAACTACCCTATTTCCAAACCAATACTTTCCTATATCCTTTCTAAATCTAAACTTATCTAATTTGAATCCATTATTGAGGGTTCTCTCTTGGAGAGATATCCTCAAGACCTTATTTATATCCCGTTTGTTAATACCCATTTTCCACTTGTATACCTCGATCCTGTCTCCCTTCATTCTTCGTCTTACAAGTGAATGTAATTTTAGGGTCTTCAATCTTTCTTCATACGGAAGATTTCTAATGCTATGTATTAATTTAGTCATTCTACGCTGAATGTTTTCTAACAAATTAATATCCATTCTGTAATATGGAGACCATAACTGAGCTGCGTAATCTAGGTGAGGCCTTACTAACGATGTATAAAGCTGTAATATAACCTCTGGACTTCTGTTGCTTACACTTCTTGATATAAATCCCAGTAATCTGTTTGCCTTACTACGTATGCTTAGGCATTGCTGTCTTGGTTTAAGGTTGCTGCTTACCATAACCCCCAAGTCTTTTTTGCAATCTGTATGGCTAAGTTCTATGTTATTTAACTTATAAGTGCTTGGGTTATGGACACTCCCGAGCTTCAGAACCTTGCATTTATCTACATTGAACTGCATCTGCCACTTTTCTGACCAGGAATTGAGTTTGTCTAAATCCTCCTGAAGTTCCATGACATCTACGTTTGAATCAATTATCCTACCTGTCTTCGTGTCATCGGCGAATTTGCTCATATCACTAGTAATTCCCTCATCAAGGTCATTGATATATATTATAAACAACAAAGGGCCTAAGACTGATCCCTGTGGAGCACCACTTGTTACAGATCGCCTCTCGGATTTAACCCCATTTATGCACACTGCTTCCTATTGGTGAGCCACGACTCGATCCATGACAGCACTTTTTCCCCAATGCCATGAGCTGCCACTTTCTTTAACAGTCTCTGGTGTGGTACTCTATCAAAAGCCTAACTAAAATGTAAATAAACAATATCGAATTCTTTATCGTGATCAACAGCCTCAAAAGCTTTACTGAAGAAGGTTAATAAATTAGATAGGCAGGAACGGCCCCTCGTGAATCCATGCTGAGTATCATTAATCAAATTGTGGTTATCTAGATGGCTTCTAATAATATCAGCTATAATTGACTCTAGTAATTTGCCTACAATTGAGGTTAGGCTTATTGATCATTCCTCGTCCAGCAACCATACTGGGCGGTCGTTGGTGCTCTGCCTCCTGGTGGTGCCGAGACGAAACTTTATTTTCTTCAACATGGCGGCAGCTGCCAGACGTCGCGTCAACACTGTCTGTATTGAAATTGTAAAGGGCGTGTTGCACCCGTCCACAGCCGGTACAATCCTACCTATGGTGTTGAAGGATACATACAAGATTGACATAGGTGACCTATATGGTGTAGCCTTAAATGGTCTAACCAGGGTATTCGTGAAACTGTCGTCAACACAGCAGTATGAAAGGTTGGTAGACAAGTATCAAGATCAAGTATATGCAGTTAACTCAAGTATGGAGGTGCGGTTGAGAGATGTCTCCCGGTCCTA
>WNWK01049255.1:0-13269 GCA_009830355.1 Cherax destructor | reverse complement strand
AAAAATTCTCCAAGCTTCGAATCAACCCTCCACTGCCACCATCGCACCTGATTGTGACCCAACCACCATATACTACTGTATGATATATGCTCATATGCACAATGCTGCTATTCCTGGAACCTTCAACTCATCCATAAATGAACTCCTCAAGTTAAATAACATGCCAGAGTTCAAATTCCCAACATCTCCACCATCTTCACTGATACTCAACAATAACCAACAACCTGTCATCGTTTCTCCACCTGCAAATCAATCTCACGACGCTGCTCCACCACCATCACAACCAACACCACTTACTTCCAGTCACGGCACTCCATTCACAACCAATGAAATGCCTCTGATATCTACAAAAGACTCCAGAACCAACAAATCAGGGACCTCCCAGCCTACTGCAAACTCAACAGCCGCCGCCCATTCAGATACCTCCACATCCACACTATCCACTCCTGCTAAGACGACCAGAACATCACCGCCTACACCAACATTTGCTTCACCTACGATTTAGTACAAGACACAACCAGCCGCACCCTCAAATGGAAAAACATCGTCTACTATGCACACAACAGGAACTTTACCATTGATGTAAATCCAGCCACCTTGAGTTCGTATATACGTCAAGGGGACGTTAAGTTCACCAACAAAGGTTACCCCTACGCATCTGTTTCTGAACTCATCGAAATCTTAGAACAGATAGTAAAAGACTCGTATTAACTACAAACGAACGTATATAAAATTGATCCCCACATCAACATTCAACTACATCAAGAATGCAGACGACGACTCACTATCACAAATCACTAAGAAGTCTCACCAACAGGAAAGCCTGCTATTCCTGTTCTCAAGTCTGCCCCACGATCGCCTTAGCTGCTGGGTTAAGCCCTGGCTCTATTTCTACGACTAAGAAGACTCCTCTCCAGCGCTATTCTTCGTCTGTACCGTCTTCTCCGCTCATCCCATTGGGATCTTGCCTGTATTTATTCATTCATTCATTCTGTGTGTTAGTGTGACTTTGTAAATGGTCCAAGTCGGGCCGAAACGTCGTCGTAAGCTCCTCTCTTTTATATGTGCGGGTTGTGTGTGTGTGTGTATAGTTGACAACTGTTTGGAGTTACTCCTTTATTGACATAGTATGTTTTAAACTTATCAGAGTCTGTGGTAAAGATATTTGATGCAGCTGGTAGCTTACTTACTAGTGTTGATGCGACAGTTGTGTAGTATGAATTAAAACAATTTGCCACTTTAGTTGTTTCGTGGCATACCTCGTTGTCAACATTTAGTACTATGTTAGATCTATCTACGGGTTTATGGCTATACCCCAACTGTTTTAGTTGTTGCCAGAGCTTTCTAGGGTTATTCTTGTACTCTTCGATTTTTGAGCAATAGTGCCTAGTCTTTGCGCCTTTTATAAGCCTCTGCACTCTGTTCATCACCCTTTGGAATTCATTTAGCGCTACAATATCCTGTCTATTTGCCCTTATCTTTTTATCAACTGGTCTCTGAATTTCATATTATCTAATATCTCAGTAGTCATCCAGGGTTCAGTTCTTCGTTTAATTCTAACCTCTTTAACTGGTGCAATATTATCAAGGATGGCAGTGAACATTGTTTTGAATTTTTCCCAGGCATCATTTACGTCCGTGCAACTTGTTATCACTGACCAGTCACAATTGTGTAGCATATTTACCAGTGTTTCTTTACTGTAGTTTCTAGTTGACCTAATGTTTATTGTCCTGTGTAGGCCTATCCGTTCCATAGTGATTTTGCTGGTACAGTAAATGATGAAATGATCACTAAAACCTGTGGTAATGACGCCTGACTGACTAATGTTCTCAAAACGGTTACAAAGTATGTGGTCAATTAGGGTGGCTGAGAACTGTGTGATCCGGGTTGGTGTATTAATTAGTTGAGTGTAACTATTTAAATCCAGAATTTGCTTATACCTTTTACATAGCCCGTTATTTTGCTGTTGAAAACAGATGTTGAAGTCTCCCAGTATTACTGTCTCGTCATTCTTATCAAGTCCTGACAAGACTCGAAAAGTCCTCTAAGAACTGGTCATGGGTGGGAGGGCGATAGTTAGTTCCTACTAAGATGGGTTTGGTCTTGGGAAGCAACACTTCAAACCATAGGATCTCCAGTTTATTGTTATTTAAATCAGGTCTTGGATTATAGGTTAGTTTGATATCTTTATTATGCACCCCATACCCATCCTGTGGGCGGTAGTCAAAAGATTACAGAGGTACATAATGGGTCCAGGGACTGGACCTCAAAGTTTGATAGCTGAGCAAGTTACAAAGGTAATGAACTCAGATGGTCACAATCATGACAAGTTACAAAGGTATTTGCAGATTACAGAGGTATATATAGGGTCCAGAGACTGGGCCCCAAAGTTTTGATAGCTGAACAAGGTACAATGGTAATTAATTCACTAGTTACAAGGTAATGAATCATGTAAGTAAATTTACTTACGTCTGTACATGGTTGCACTCATGAACAAATTATAAAGCAATGAGCAATCTATTAGTCTACACCCAGCCACAACTGTAAAGAGTTATTGGTGCAAATTTTAATTGTTGGGTAACACACACACACATATACATATACACATACACACGCATACATGTATATACATACACACATACACATACACACATGTACATACACACACACACACGTGTCAATGCTTTATTTACAGGGATCAAAGTCAGGGTATTTTTCCAGAATGGTCTGTAATATACCACTGTGGATAAAATACTTTGACATATCTTGAACATTTCTGAATGAGTAGTCTCTGAATTCATTAATTTTATCGCACTCCAGTACATAATGACGCAGGGTGTGACAATAATCCAACTGGCAAAGTTTACATCTTGTTTGGTCTTCATCTGGTGGTGGAAACTTTGCCAGTTGGATTATTGTCACACCCTGCGTCATTATGTACTGGAGTGCGATAAAATTAATGAATTCAGAGACTACTCATTCAGAAATGTTCAAGATATGTCAAAGTATTTTATCCATTATAGGCTAAGTCGTTCCTTATGTAGGCACATACCCCACCACCTTTTCTATTCCTATCTAAGCATTTTATATTGTAACCTTCTATTTTGACCTCGTCATCAGTCATCGTATCATCCAACCAGGATTCCGAGATGGATATAACTGCCGCTTTAGTTCTGTTAGCTAGAATCCTAATCTCTGCCAGTTTTGGAAGAAGTGATCTTGCGTTGACATGAATAAAGTGAAGGCCTGTTTTCCTAAGACAATCATAATCATCAATAAATGACAAGGGGTCATTAGCATTAAAAATAGGTAAATCAATGTCATCATTGTTAAAGGGTAACTGTGCCAAAGTGCATTTGTTACAAACAAAATGAAGTCTGGCACCATTACCATAATTGAACACACATCCATTATGCACCCACCCCTGACACATGTCACATACGGTAAGTTTACTGTTCTTATTTCGTACCTTATTATTATTATTATAATCAAATAGAAGCGCTAAACCACAGGGATTTGCCTTTCATACCTTAGTACAGTGTATACATATGTCTGGTGGTGTCTGAAATATGAAGAATGGTTCTATTTGTGCATTACATATGGAGTTAAGGTTATCATTCCAAGCTACTAGACCGTCATTATCACCGTGATTTATCTGTCTGTTTTGCACATGTACCATAGATTGAGGTCCTGGATTAGTATGGATATCACCACTTAATAGCGCCACTATAAAAGCTGTGCGCCAGGAGGAAGAGACAGGCAGAAGAGAAAGCTCCTATTAGATATTACCAGGGTTGTCTGTCTCCTGTTGACGCCATGATCCTTATCTATGTCTCCTATTGATGCCACGATTCCTCCAGGCTGTGGTTCGTACGTTGGATTGAGGGAAAATTCTTGGGAATCCATCTTGACAGTGGCCTCAAATTTCAGACACATATACAACAAATTTCCAAGAAAGTCTCAAAGACCGTGGGAATACTATCCAAGATACGGTACTATGTTCCACAACCAGCTCTCCTTACACTATATCACTCACTCATTTACCCCTACCTCACCTATGGAATCTGCGCATGGGGCTCTACATCAATAACTCATCTCAGACCACTAATAACACAACAAAAAGCAGCAGTTAGAATGATAACAAATTCACACTCCAGACAACATACTCCACCAATATTCAAAAACCTAAACTTACTCACCATACAAGACATCCATACTTTTTACTGTGCCTATTACATACATAGAACACTCTATGCAAATATTAACCCACCACTCAAACTTCTTACCATGACCATAACACTACACACAGATCACTCCTCGATGTTCCCCGTATCCATCTAACACTATGTAAGTAAGTAAGTAAGTAAGTTTATTCAGGTATACACAAATACATTTACATACATTATCATACATAGCAGCATATGTGTAGAGAACCCAGGATAACCCAAAAAAGTCAGACAGAGTGACTTATTTCCATTGGGGTCCTTTTTATACCTAATTTTTACATTGTAGGATATATATGTCATTATATTATAAAGGATATATGTATACTAGGAATAAGGTAAAAAGAGTTATTTACATATACATGTGTGTTAACTAAAAAAATAAAAAATCATTCTCCTCCCTTTCTGTCGCAACATTCATTAGGTACCTTTTGGTTCTCTTCTTGAACTGGCTCATGCTATGACTGGCTTTGACATGTGCAGGCAGTCTGTTCCATTCCTTTATTGCTGTACAATAAAAGGTGTTTGAAGCCTGGCCACTGACTGTGGGAACTACAAAGTTGTGCTCTCTCCCCCTAGTACTATGACTGCTTTGGTTCCCAGCCTTGACAAAATTGGCAGCAAGATATTCTGGACACTGTTTGTGAGCAATTTTATAAACTTGATTTAATTTAAGTTGTTTTACTCTGTCTTCAATATTCAGCATATCCAATTGTTGTAATTCATCCTGGCCTACATGCTCTCTTGGACCCAGGTCCAGGATGAATCTTACCATTTTGTTCTGGGTGATTTGCAGCTTATCTTTCAGTTTTTTTGTCAAGGCAGAGTACCATGAAGAGCAAGCGTAGTCAATATGACATTGTATAAGGGCTAGACATAGGGTCCTGCGAGCCTCAGTAGGTAGACACTGTGCTTGTCTGTACAATAACTTCAGTCTGGCATTCGCTTTCTTTACTACACTGTTACCTGTAACTCAATGCATATAAAAGGCACGAAAATTTGGAATTCATTACCTGTCATAGCCAAAGAAACCCTGCCTTTACCCCAATTCAAAACGATGCTAAAAAACCACCTTCTCACCCAAACCTAAGTGCTCAATATCAAACATTCCCAACAAAGTAGAATAATCACTTACTGTAAAAACCTGACTAATCACTTAAATGTAAAAACCTGTTATGAATAATACATACTAAGCTAACTATTTCCATAACATTTACATTATAATGACCACGTAAACTGTAACTGCAATGCAATTAATTGTTTTAAATTGTTATCTCACTCAATTAGTTGCATTGCTGCAACTAATTGATATGTTCAACTTATAATCAAACTTTATAACTTAGATACGCAATTATACTTATTTTATAAATTATCAACCATAACTTTTTACCATGTAGTCTATAATTAAGTAGTCCTAAGAATGCCCGCAATGCACAGCATATTAGGGGCTTTTGGATGTACATCTCATCAATAACTATGTATCTTGTCTACCCAACCATGTATCATTGTACCATGTCTCAATAAAGTATTATTATTATTATTATTATTATAGTAGTAGTAGTAGTAACAGCCTGGTTGATCAGGCTCTGATCCAACATGAGGCCTGGTCATAGACCGGGCCGCAGGGGCGTTGACCCCTGGAACTCTCTCCAGGTATACTCCAGGTATTGACGCCATGATCCTCATCTGTCTCCTATTGACGCCACGATTCCTCATCTGTCTCCTATTGACGCCATGATCCTCATCTGTCTCCTATTGACGCCATGATCCTCATCTGTCTCCTATTGACGCCACGATTCCTCATCTGTCTCCTATTGACGCCATGATCCTCATCTGTCTCCTATTATAATAATAATAATATCTTTATTTACTACAAGTACATGTACAAAGTATACAGGCCTAGCTGTAAAGTTAGTTAGTTAGTTTAATATCTTTATTATGCACCCCATACCCGTCCTGTGGGCGGTAGTCAAAAGATTACAGAGGTACATAATGGGTCCAGGGACTGGGCCTCAAAGTTTTGATAGCTGAGCAAGTTACAAAGGTAATGAACTCAGGTAGATTTGGTCACAATCATGACAAGTTACAAAGGTATTTACAGATTATAGAGGTATATAATGGGTCCAGAGACTGGGCCCCAAAGTTTTGATAGCTGTAAAGAAACACGCATAATGTTTCTACCCGCGCTGGGAATCGAACACAGACCCTCGCCGTGTGCAGCGAGAGCTTTAGCGATCAGGCCACGGGGTATCGTGGCGCCATGATCCTCCTGGAGTTTACCTGGAGAGAATTCCAGGGGTAAACGCCCCCTGCGGAGAGCCTGATCAACCAGGCTGTTACTGCTGGCCTCACGCAGTCCAACGTACGAACCACAGCCTGGCTGGTCAGGTACCGACTTTAGGTGCCTGTCCAGTGCCTGCTTGAAGACAGCCAGGGGTTTGTTGGTAATCCCCCTGATGTATACTGGGAGGCAGTTGAACAATCTCGGGCCCCTGACACTTATTGTGTTGTGTTGTCCTGCCTAGAGAGAAATAATATTAAATGCCGACTCGATGGATAGACACAAATTCTGTATAATGTGATCCTTTATCGATAACGTTTCACCCACGCGGTAATTATTTTCAAGCCCACTGCGTGGGCGAAACGTTGTCTTTCCAATGATCTTCACCATCGTCAGTGAATTACCATTAGAATAATGCTAATTCGTGGAATAAAACATAGTCGTCAGAGTAAATATATAAAAAAATGATAGCCAGCCAAAAATTCGAAGTTTTAATCTTCTCTTTGAGACGAATGTGACAATAATAGCCTACTATACAACTTATTTTTGTGTCTATTTTAACAGATGGAGGATCGAAACTGCAAAGGCTTCTTGAGATGAATGATTCATATATAATAATAATGGATGATTAACTAGAGCGGTAGTTTTTATTTACTCAGCGTCTTGGTTTTTTTTTTTCTGTGTGACCTTGTGACCTTGACCTCTGGAAGAGAAAGACTCACTGTGTGACCTTGTGACCTCCTTGACTTCTGGAAGAGAAAGATTCACTGTGTGACCTTGTGACCTCCTTGACCTCTGGAAGAGAGACTCACTGTGTGACCTCCTTGACTTCTGGAAGAGAAAGACTCACTGTGTGACCTTGTGACCTCCTTGACCTCTGGAAGAGAAAGACTCACTGTGACCTTGTGACCTTGACCTCTGGAAGAGAAAGACTCACTGTGTGACCTTGTGACCTCCTTGACCTCTGGAAGAGAAAGACTCACTTCATGGTGAGAAATGTCTATCATTACCTCAGTGTTCACTGGCTTGGTTTATCAAGTTTAAAGCCTATCAACTACACGAGGATAATTAAGTCCTATCGACTACAAGAAGGTCATTAAGTCCTATCGACTACACGAGGGTCATTAAGTTCTATCGACTACACGATGGTCATTAAGTCCTATCGACTACACGATGGTCATTAAGTCCTATCAACTACACGAGGGTCATTAAGTCCTATCGACTACACGAGGGTCATAAGTCCTAGCAACCACACGAGGATCATTAAGTCCTATCGACTACACGAGGGTCATTAAGTCCTATCGACTACACGAGTGTAGTGTTTGTTGGTTATAGAAAGGCTGAGTAGTTTTTTTAGTTTGATATCTTTATTATGCACCCCATACCCATCCTGTGGGCGGTAGTCAAAAGATTACAGAGGTACATAATGGGTCCAGGGACTGGACCTCAAAGTTTGATAGCTGAGCAAGTTACAAAGGTAATGAACTCAGATGGTCACAATCATGACAAGTTACAAAGGTATTTGCAGATTACAGAGGTATATATAGGGTCCAGAGACTGGGCCCCAAAGTTTTGATAGCTGAACAAGGTACAATGGTAATTAATTCACTAGTTACAAGGTAATGAATCATGTAAGTAAATTTACTTACGTCTGTACATGGTTGCACTCATGAACAAATTATAAAGCAATGAGCAATCTATTAGTCTACACCCAGCCACAACTGTAATGAGTTATTGGTGCAAATTTTTAGTGTTGGGTCACACACACACACATATACATATACACATACACACACCGCACATACATGTATATACATACACATACACATACACACATGTACATACACACACACACACACACGTGTCAATGCTTTATTTACAGGGAGCAAAGTCAGGGTATTTTCAGAATGGTCTGTAATATGCTACACTGGATAAAAATACTTTACGACATATCTTGAACATTTCTGAATGAAGTAGTCTCTCTGAATTCGTGTTATCGCACTCCAGTACATAATGACGCAGGGTGTGACAATAATCCAACTGGCAAAGTTTATCTTGTTTGGTCTACATCATGGTGGTGGTGATTTAACCTGCCAAAGATACTAACCCAGCCGGAGGCCGAGACTGTGACATCAGAGTCTGCTTATTTTTGTTGGATGCACCATAGACATGTGGCTCCTCCTGCATGATGGTGATGATACATGGACTGACTGGTGTCTAACTCCCTGAGTCTTAAGTCAGCAAAATTCAGTTGAAGTTCTTTCGTGTGTGTTCTTAAACTGCTAACTGACAAGCCAAGATTGTAATCTATCCCCTCTTTGAAAGCAAAACTTAGCCAATTTATCAGTTCTATCATGCATCTGAAGACCAATGAGATGGATCCACACAGCATGTGCCTCTGACTCTACTATCCAGGAATCCTGCCATGCCTGTGCCTGGCTTCTGGCACGAGCATGCTACAAGTTATACTTGATGAGTTGAGCATTTATGGATGACAGAGAATCAGTTACAGTGAGAGAGTTAACCTTAGATACATGGACGCATTTGAGTGCAAGGAGATGGCAAGCAGTTCTGTCTGAAGGGTAGAGGCGGTGTGATACGTGCTCCAATTTCTTTAAAAGAGGCATCACTCTGTATGACAACAGCAGCACTACCAAACACCAGTGGATTGTTGAAACAGAACCATCAACGTAAATAATTTGTGAGAGAGTGTGCTGTTTGGCTAAATTATCCAATACAGTTTAAGGCATCATGTTTGGCTTCAAGGCAGAGAAGCTTTGGTTGTGATTTAGAAGTAGTTTGGAAAATGGAGGGATGGTAGTTTAGATAAGGTAATATTCCATGGAGCGGAGAGATGCCGCTGTTGCCTTACCATACAGATCGTGACTCTACCTTAAACTATTACAGTGATCCCCACAGAAGGTGGTTATGACCCAGCTACTTTTTCTCATTTACGTGAGCCTACAAATGCATCTCCAACTACTCAAACCCATACTATTTTGCAGATGACACTACATACGTTATCTCACCAAGCCCAGACACACTAGCCAACACTGTAATGCTGAATTGCAGAAATATCTACCTGGATGATGACTAACAAACTTACTCTCAATATTGATAAAACCTATTTTATTCAGTTTGGGAACAGAGCACAAACGCACCATTTAACATAATGATAAATGGGTCCCCTATCTAAAACTCTGAGAAAAGTGTAGGAATCCATCTTGACAGTGGCCTCAATTCAGACACATATACAACAAATTTCCAAGAATGTCTCAAGTGCGTGGGAATACTATCGAATACGGTACTATGTTCCTAACCAGCTCTCCTTACCTATATCACTCACTCATTTACCTCTACCTCACCTGTGGAATCTGCGCATGGGGCTCAACATCAATATCATCTCAGACCATTAATAACACAACAAAGGCAGCAGTTAGAGATGATAACAAATTCACACACTCCAGACAACATACTCTGTATTCCAAAAACCTAAAAATTTACTGCACCATACAAGACATTCATACATTTTACTGTTGCCTATTACATACATAGGAACACTCTATGCAAATATTAACCACCACTCAAACTTCTCTTATAATTTTTAACAGGACACATGAACATAACACTAGACACAGATCACTCCTCGTGTTCCCCGTGTCCATCTAACACTATGTAAAAACTCAATGCATATAAAAACTTTGAAAATTTGGAATTCATTACCTGTCTCATTGCCAAAGACCTGCCTGTACCCCAATTTAAAACGATGCTAAAAACACCTTCTCACACAAACACAAGCCTAAATGTAATATCAAACATTCCCAACCAAAGTAGAATAATCACTTAAATGTAAACCTGATTAATCACTTAAATGTTAAAACCTGTTATGAATAATACATACTAAACTAACTGTTTCTATAACATTTGCATATAATAACCACGTAAACTTTCACTGCAATGCAACTAATTGTTTTTAAATTGTTATCTCACTCAATTAGTTGCATTGCTACAACTAATAATTATTATGTTCAACATATTCAAACTTTACAACATTAACATAATTATACTTATTTTATAAATTATCCAACAATAATTTTTTACCATGTGAATCTACAAATAATTAATCTTAAGAATGCCTTATAAATGCAGCATATTAGGGGCTTTGGCATGTGCACATCTCATTTATGCCTACTTATCATTGTATCATGTCTGCCTAACTATGTATCATTGTACCATGTCTAAATAAATATATTATTATTATTATTATTATTATTATTATTATTATTATTATTATTATTATTATTATTATTATTATTATTATTATTATTATTATTATTATTATTATAGACTCACACTCACTCCTACTAGGAAGTAGAATTCTAGGTGAAGATGTATAGAAGGAACTAACGTGTAGGTGGCTGGGTCAGCATCCAAGATTCAAATCAGGACAGTGATCGCATGGTATGGGTTGTGTACAAACATTCTGAGCACTCCACACACTTTTATAACGCGCACCTCCACGTGCGACTCAAACCCAAAACTAATACTCACCTGGCTCACACACGTACACACACTAGAATACACATACCAGTTCAGCACGGGAAACCTCACTGTGACTGAACAGCACTTACCCACTCGTTTCCCTACATTGACTGATCTATAAGTGCCCAAAACTTCAGGCTGTGTAAAAACGGGTACCAGGCTTTACCCACCGTTCGTTGTAGTAGTTAGTTTGATATCTTTTATTATGCACCATACCCATCCTGTGGGGTAGTCAAGGTTACAGAGGTACATAATGGGTCCAGGGACTGGACCTCAAGTTTGATATGAACAAGTTACAAAGGTAATGAACTCAGATGGATCTGGTCACAATCATGACAAGTGCAAAAGGTATTTGCAGATTACAGAGGTATATAAGGGTCAAGACTGGGCCGCGTCATGTAAGACCTTAAGAAGCCACTGGCTGCTCCAACACAAGATTATACTTTGTATCAAACTGAACACATATTACTCTGTTAATATTTTTCAGTATTCCTTTCCATGTGCTAGTCCCAAAATGACCGACTGGATACGTCCAAAATAAGTGATCCACTAATCGGATTCGTCCGAATTCGTCAATAAGTTTACCTGGAGTTTACCTGGAGAATTCCAGGGGTCAACGCCCTGCGGCCCGATCTGTGACCAGGCCTCATGTTGGACCAGAGCCTGATCAACCAGGCTGTTACTGCTATTGCACGCACTCTAACGTACGAACACAGTTGGTTTTGTTATCTTTATTATGCACCCCATACCCATCCTGTGGGCGGTAGTCAAAAGATTACAGAGGTACATAATGGTCAGGGACTGGACCTCAAAGTTTGACAGCGGGAAGCAAGTTAAAAAGGTAATGAACTCAGATGGTCAAAATCATGACAAGTTACAAGTTTGCAGATTCAGAGGTAATCTTCACCAACAATATGATCTGATACGAAATGTCATCATATCAAAAACAATATCTCAGATCCAACATAATGGGCCCAGACATGCATAGGGGGAGCCGCAGACAAAAATTTTAATCAGCCGGGGGGAACTTCTCCAATTCCCCACTTCAATAACAAAAACAAAGGTGGGACCAAGAAAACCCAAAAGTTCTACATGATAAAAACCCGGAATTCCTAAGCATCACGGACCCCAACCCTTTGTCTGAACAAATTACTCTGTGTACTTGAGGGTTTGCTCAAGGAAAAATTCCCCTTGGAAAAAGGAGGAGTAGATGCAAACTGGAAGAGGCGCTCCTATACAGGCAAAGGCACAGAATAACGGGCGGCTACAGGGACCAATATCTCTAAAAATACGTGGGGGAGACACTAGTCAGAGAAATAGAAAACATCAATTTAAAAACTAAAAAGGAATCTTATAGAACCCCAAGAGACACGGAAAGAACAAAAGAGCCATAAATGAAATTGAAAGAAACCTAAGTATTTCTTTTCCTTTTCAAAAATCAAAGTCGAGAACAACAACCAGTATTGGGCCCCTACTTAAACCGGATGGGTCCTACGGATGACCAAAGGAAATAGGAGTTCCCCAAACCCCAGTATGCCAGTCTTTAGCGAGCCACTAACCAGACTAAAAAATCGAAAACCTAAATGTTTTTTTTTTATGAGAGTGCCACAGACTTGACAGACGCATCCCTTTCTGACATCATCACGACGAAACGATTTCCCCGAAAAGGCAATAAATGCATGCATCCCACTCCGCTCCAGGCCCAGACTCATGGAACTCCATGTTCATCAAGAACTGCAAGACCCCCCATCACATGTAACATCCCCATGGGAGGGAGCATGGACACTGGGATCGTCCGCAGCTACTAAAAAAAACAGACATAGCCCCGCTCACAAAGGGCAGTAAGCAATGAGAACTACAGACCAATTGCGCTAACGTCCCCTATCATAAAAATCTTTGAAGGGTTCTAAAACAAATCACCACCCATCTTGATACCCATCAATTGCACCCAACAGGACAGCATGGGGTTGGGAGGCTGCTCCCTCTGTCCAACTACTGGACCACTCGACAAGGTCCTGGATGCTCAGAAGATAAACAGAATGCCCGATGTTATATACCGATTTTGCAAAAACCTTTGACAAGTGTGACCATGGTGTAATAGCACACAAAATGCGTGATATAGGCATAACAGGGGAAAAATTGGTAGATGGATCTTTTAATTTCCTAACACGTAGAACACAAGTAGTAGTCAACAATAAAGTCTGGGGCTACTGTGAAAAGCTC
>WNWK01049254.1:0-13270 GCA_009830355.1 Cherax destructor | reverse complement strand
GAGAGATATTTAGTGCCACAGGTGTGCTGAATCACAAGCTGGTCCTAGTGGGATTAAAAGACAAAGAAGGGAAGGACCCCAGATGGGACTTGGTACCTAGAGTCCTTATGGAGGATTCCCCTTCCAAAAATTAGGGTCTCTACCCTCTCCCCTTTCTCTTCCATCCAGCAACATCAGTCTTCAGTAAGGGTAAGTACATTCATTTCATTCATTTGTGCATGTAAATCTATCTTTAAGGCCCCCCAATTTTTTTTTTCCAAATTCTGGGTTTCTGGAACGGATTAATTAATTTCCATTATTTTTATGGGGAAAATAGTTTTGGTTTTCGCCGTTTTGGTTTTAGCTGATCCATTGGAACGGATTAAATGAAAACCGGGGATGACTGTACTGCCTTCATGGGCTCCTTCCTCGTTCTCCATTGATGAGGTTTTACATCTCTTCTCCCTCCGTCTTCCCGCAGCTTCATGTTCTATCCCTCAAACTTTGGGCAAGCATTCTCAAAGTGTTGCCTTGGTGGTCTCCTGCTTTGCTCAGGCAGTACGTTTGAAACGCGCTGATGGGGCAGGTACCAGTATAAGAGAACCACAGAGAGACTCCTTGATTTTAAGCAGAAGAGAGCAATGGCTCGACGTGTCATCGGATGCTAAACGCACTTGCTGGTGGGATTACATTTACCTCCGGCTTCCCAATGATTGCAGTCTGGAAAGTGCGGATATTAGTGGTAAATTCTCCCCGACCTGGCTCCTGTTCTTCAGGTTGCCGGGCGATATAAACACCCTCTTGCCATTGCCACTGGGTGGTAATCATCTGCCGCATTTCAGGGGCTCAACATCCCCTTGTTCCTTTCTTCTAAGTCTGCCAAATTAAAGCCCTTGATTTTCTTCTTTCAAGAAAGAATCTTATAATGTCCTTTACCCTTCAAGAACTGGAGGCAACACTCGCCGCTTGCCGATCATCGGCAGTGGGCCAGATGGCATAATATTTGTATGCTCAGCATTTACATCAGTCTTTTTTGCTGTCCTCTTACCTTTAATCTTATGGTCGCAAGGAGTTATTCCCCAACTGTGGAAGTCTGCTATTGTTCTCCTTTTCATAAACCGGGTACTAGGGACATGATACCTCCACTACTGTCCCACGCTTTCCAGTGCAGTTTATAAGGTGATGGAACTTTATTAATAGGCGTTTGATGTGGTATTTAGGCGCACAGTAGTCTCTCCACTAGTCAATATGGCTTTAAAGGGCCGTTCGCCTGACCCCACTGCGCTTGGACGATATTCGTAATGCCTTTGCTAAAACCACTCAGTTATCGCCATCTTTTTGACCTTGAAAGGCTTATGACACAACTTAGGTATAATATCTTGGCCCGCCCTCCTTGGGCCTCTGGCCCGGTTAGTAATGGGGCTTTCCCGGAGTTTATCAAGCTGAAGGTGTCCCCCAGGAATGTGTTCTGGCACAAACACTTTCTCCTTGCTATAAATAATCTGGCATCTGTTCTCCCATCCAATATTTGGTCATGCTTTATGTTGATGACTTTGCTAAACGGCGGGTGCTGACTGTCACCTCATTGCAGTTTCCCTCCAGCATGCCATCAACCGGGTTTCTGATTGGGCCACACCTCACGGGTTTAAATTTTCAGTGGCAAACCCCACAAATTACGTTTATAACGTTTAGTGGTCTCTGATCATCCATTGTCCTATACGGCTCCTCCGAATGTGATACGGTCGGTTTCTCGGCCTCCTGTTTGACCGTGTTGTCCTGGAAACCTGTTACCTCTCTGGGCGACTTGTCAAGCTGGCTGAACCTCCCAAAACCCTAGCACATCTTTCATGGGGGGGTGACGTAGAACTCCCTTCGCCTGCACTCAGCCCAATTTTATGAAACTCGATTATGGTGACCCAGATATATTCGGCGGCCTCCCCTGCTACTCTTTCCAGCCTCAACCCATACATCACCAGGCATTCGTTTATGCCTTGGTGCTTTATTTCTTTCCCCGGGTTGAGAGTCTCTTATGAGAGCGAATATTCCTTCCTTTCCGATCGTTGTGATGCACATTGCCTTGCATTATGTTCGCTTTTCCAGACCTCCATAATCCTTCCATTATAGGGATTGTCACAGATGTTAGTGAGCTCGTTTTTGTTCGTCGCCCCTTTTCTTTTCTTACATTCCTCGTCTTCCCTTCAGCTACCACCTTCATATGTTCATGTGACATCTCCCTTTACCCTACCCCTTCTAAAGTTCCTGTTGTCCGTGTCTGTTCTATTCCTCTACCTTGAAGCCCAATTCCCATGGCGGCTTCCGCTCTTTTTTCTAGACCCTTCGTTCTCATTCCCATGCCATCGCAGTGACCGTGTTCCAACTCATCTGACGGTGTTGGATTTGCAAGTATTCCCGGACAGCGTCGGCGAGGGCATCTCATATCCCTCAACTTTCGCGTTTCTATTTCGCGGGCTTCACACATTCCAACCCCTGAAATTCCCACCCAAAATCATGTTTAAGCTTCCCGCCACCTAAATTATTATTATAATCAAATGGCTAAACCACAGGGTTAACAGCCCCGCCACCTAAGCCTCCCTACACCCTCCCCCGCCCCCCGGGAGCCAGCCCCCACACCACTCACTCACTATTTTTTCTTCATTCATTATTTGTTATTAAACTAAGTAAACATGTATGTAGTAAGTA
Source organism: Cherax destructor (assembly GCA_009830355.1). Taxonomy (NCBI): domain Eukaryota; kingdom Metazoa; phylum Arthropoda; class Malacostraca; order Decapoda; family Parastacidae; genus Cherax; species Cherax destructor. The sequence continues at coordinate 10,591 of WNWK01049254.1, read as the reverse complement.
GCCTTTTAACACTTTAGTTGCGCGTTTTGGGTATTACGCGATTGAAGAATTGCGGCACATTTTTATCTAACACGACGTAAACTTTATATTACGCGATTCGCTGGAGGGAAAATTTTGAGCCCGCGGTCGCCTGCAGTAGGTTAAACCACTGAGTCAGTGGGGGTCCTACTAAGGGTGGCTATGATCCACAACAAGTGTTTAATGCTGACGAGACAAGTGTTTTCTGGAAGAAAATGCCAACATGAACTTATATCAGTCAGCATGTATGATAATCTTTGTAACTGTATCTGTGTATACCTGAATAAACTTACTTACAGTTTGCAGGAAGAAAAAACATAACCATTCCCTCAAGCGGCCGGTGCTAATGTTGTGGAACAGCTGGGGAGACCACCCGCCTTCCCAGTCTACCCCTCCCCCAACAACACCCCACCATCCCAGCATTCGTATTCTATACGCGTCAAGAATAAGAGAGTGAATTGTGTTTTGATCTTTAAATTACTATATCTTGTATCTGCCAAGCAATCATGTCACCCAGTAGGCATACCAGTGTTGCTCAAAGTGGCAAGAAAATGTTTAAGCATTTATTAAGTCTTAGAATTAACGAAGAAAAAGATATTAGACAAGACATAGCCTGTGGCTGTAATGAAGTGTTACTTTGTACACATAAAAAGATGTAAACATAAGTTTGTGTGACTAACTTACTGACTGACTGGACTGACTTACTGAATGACTTGACTGACTGACTTACTGAATGACTTGACTGACTTACTGAATGACTTGACTGACTTACTGAATGACTTGACTGACTGACTTACTGAATGACTTGACTGACTGACTTACTGAATGTCTTGACTGACTTACTGAATGTCTTGACTGACTTACTGAATGTCTTGACTGACTTACTGAATGTCTTGACTGACTTACTGAATGTCTTGACTGACTTACTGAATGTCTTGACTGACTTACTGAATGTCTTGACTGACTTACTGAATGTCTTGACTGACTTACTGAATGTCTTGACTGACTTACTTTGACTGACTTACTTTGACTGACTTACTGAATGTCTTGACTGACTTACTGAATGACTTGACTGACTTACTGAATGACTTGAATGACTGACTTACTGAATGACTTAACTGACTTACTGAATGGACTGACTTACTGAATGACTTGACTGACTTACTGAATGACTTTATTAAAGTTAGACACTCAGTACAACCATCGACTTTAGTACCAGAATCTCTACCATCCACCTCAGCCCAGTAGGGCCACAGCATAACTCTCCACTCTCTTCACAATCATTCACAAACACCAGCACCCACAATTTAAGGTAAATACTATTATTTCTGTTACATTTGTAGTCTTAAGCAGTAAAAACAACATAATGCATCACGATAATGAACTACAATTACATATTCTCTTTTATATTTGTAAGATCTGTTGGTCGAAAAAAAACTTGTTTGGCTTTTTGGGAACTCTCAGGAATGTAACCCTATTTTTCCCATAAGTTCTTTTAATTATCTAACACGATTTTACCTAACACGACGTTTTCAGGACCGTAACTACCGTGCTAAATGAGGGCCTAGTTTACTACACAAACTCTGAAGATTATACCTCTAGCACCTCCCTCAGTCCCTTCTACCTCGATCTCTTGCTACCCTCCACCCCTGCACTATCCATCATCATCTTGCACTCCATACCCTACTAATCGTCCATCTCCCTCTTACAACCCACTCTCCCTGCATCCTACAATAACCTGCAGCGCTGTATAACCCCTGTGGTTTAGCGCTTCTATTTGATTATAATAATAATAATACTGCAGGCCGCACACAAACCAACGTACAAACCACAGCCCGGTTATTCAGGTACTGACTTTAGGTGTCTGTCCAGCTTCCTCTTGAAGATAGGCAGGGGTCTATTGGTAACCCCCCTTATGAATGCTGGGAGGCAGTTGAACAGTCTTGGGCCCTCAGACACATATACTGTGTTCTCTCTTAACGTACTTGTGGCACCCTCTGGTTTTCAATGGAGGGATATTGCACTACGTGCTGAGTCTTTTGCTGTTGCAGGGAGTGAATTTCTGTATGCAGATTTGGGACTAGCGTTTTCTTTGAGTCACACCCTGCCTTGGCCAGAGATGGCCGTCGAGTGGAGTGGTTTTTGTGACTCGACTTGTTGGAGTGTAAGCAAGGTAACATTTTGAAGGGATTGGGGGAAACTGTTAGCCAAACTTGAGTCCTGGAGGTGGAAAGTACAGGTGCTCGTCAACTTACGATGGTTCAACTTAGGATATTTCGACTTTACGAAGATGCAAAAGCAATTACGTACTTTGGAGAAGAAACTTAAGAAAATTACCCAACATGAAGGTGGCAAGTCCATAACTTGTATTCATTTATTTACTTTTCAATCCTGGTATTTAATTAGTAATTATTTGTTTTTACTTATTCAGTGACTAATTTATTTACTTATTAGCATATACGTATTCATATTCGACTTACAATGGGTTCGTCAGAACATAACCCCATCATAAGTCGAGGAGAACCTGTGTGTGTACTCACCTAGTTGTGGTTGCAGGGGTCGAGTCATAGCTCCTGGCCCCACCTCTTCACTGGCCGCTACTGGGTCACGCTCCCTGCTCCATGAACTTTATCATACCTCTCCTTAAAGCTATGTATGGAACCTGCCTCCACTACATTGCTTCCCAAGCTATTCCACTTCCCGACCACTCTATGACTGAAGAAATACTTCCTAAAATCCCTGTGATTCATTTGAGTCTTCAACTTCCAACTGTGTCCCCTTGTTGCTGTGTCCCATCTCTGGAACATTCTGTCTATGTCCACCTTGTCTATTCCTCTCAGTATCTTATATGTCGTTATCATGTCCCCCCTATCTCTCCTGTCCTCCAGTGTCGTCAGGTCGATTTCCCTTAACCTCTCCTCGTAGGACATACCCCTTAGCTCCGGGACTAGTCTTGTTGCAAACCTTTGCACTTTCTCTAGCTTCTTTACGTGCTTGTCTAGATGTGGGTTCCAAACTGGTGGTGCATACTCCAGTATGGGCCTAACGTACACAGTGTACAGAGTCCTGAACGATTCTTTATTAAGATGTCGGAATGCTGTTCTTAGGTTAGCTAGGCGCCCATATGCTGCAGCAGTTATTTGGTTGATGTGCGCCTCAGGAGATGTGCCTGGTGTTATACTTACCCCAAGATCTTTTTCCTTGATTGAGGTTTGCAGTCTCTGGCCCCCTAGACTGTACTCTGTCTGTGGTCTTCTTTGCCCTTCCCCAATCTTCATGACTTTGCACTTGGTGGGGTTGAACTCCAGGAGCCAATTGCTGGACCAGGCTTGCAGCCTGTCCAGATCCCTTTGTAGTTCTGCCTGGTCCTCGTCCGATTGAATTCTTCTCATCAACTTCACATCATCTGCAAACAGGGACACTTCGGAGTCTATTCCTTCCGTCGTGTGTGTGTGTGTGTGTGTGTGTGTGTGTGTGCGCGCGTGCATGTGTACTCGCCTAGTTGTACTCACCTAATTGTGGTTGCAGGGGTCGAGTCGTGACTCCTGGCCCCCTGCCTCTTCACTGGTCGCCACTAGGTACACTACGCCCTGAGCCTTGTCGTACCTCTTCTTGAAGCTATGTATGGATCCTGCCTCCGCTACACCACTCTAGAGACTATTCCACTTCCTGACAACTCTATGATTGAAGAAATACTTCCTAACATCCCTGTGACTCATCTGAATCTTCAGCTTCCAATTGTGACCCCTTTTTGTTGTGTCCCATCTCTGGAATATTCTGTCTCTGTCTACCTTGTCAATCCCTCTCAGTATTTTATATGTTGCTATCATGTCCCATCCCTCTCTCCTGTCCTCCAGTGTCGTCAGGTCGATTTCTCTTAACCTTGCCTCGTAGTCTTCCAGGACTAGCCTCCCTTTGTACTTTCTCTAATTTCTTGATGTGCTTGACTAGGTGTGAGTGCCAGACTGGTGCTGTATACTCCAGTATGGGCCTGATGTACACTGTGTTCAGAGTCCTGAATGATTCCTTACTGAGGTGCCAGAACGCTATTCTTAGGTTTGCTAATTGCCCAAATGCTGCAGGAGTTATTTGGTTGATGTGCACTTCAGGAGATGTTCTCGGTATTATACTCACCCCAAGATCCTCCTAAACTACACTGTCTGCGGTCTTTGCCCTTCCCTGATCTTCATGACTTTGCACTTAGTGGCCAGTTGCTGGACCAGGCTTGCAGCCTGACCAGATCCCTTTGTAGTCCTGCCTGATCCTCATCTGACTGAATTCTTCTCATTAACTCTACAGCATCTGCAAACAGGGACACTTCTGAGTCTATCCCTTCCGTCATGTCATTCACATAAACCAGAAACAGCACCGGTCCTAGGACTGACCCCTGTGGGACTCTGCTCATTACAGGCGCCCACTCTGATACGTATGTGTGTTTTTTTAATGCGCTGGCCCTCTCCCACCAAGGAGGTTTTGTGGGCAAGGGGGCTTGAACTTCCAGCAAGCATGAGTGAGCCTGTTAGATTGGAGATGAATGGTTTTTGGGACCTGATGAGCTGTTGGAGTGTGAGCAGGGTAATATTTTGTGAAGGGATTCAGAGAAACTGGTTAGCTGGACTTGAGTCCTGAAGGTGGGAAGTACAATGCCTGCACTTTAAAGGAGGGGTTTGGGATACTGGCTGTTTGGAACTTTGGAGTGACATCTAAACTGTCGTATATGAGCACCTCTGCAAAGACAGTGATTATGTATTAATGATGGTGAAAGTGTTGAATGATGAAAGTTTTTTTCTTTCTTTTTGAGTTCTTTCTGGGTCACCCTGCCTCGGTGGGAAGCGGCTGACGTGTTAAAAAAAAATCTTTACCTCAACAGCCCCTGCCTGCCAAGGCAGGGTGACCAAAAGAAAATGCATTCACCATCATTCAATCATTGTCCAAGGAAAGGGAAATCAGGTCCAATTACTTGGATCTAGAGCTCTCTATGAACGGTATCTAAAAATATAACTTGTTCAGATGTAATTACATTTTTGACCCTTCATAGAAGGGAAGGGGGATGAATTGGTACTGTTGACGAGCTCTTGATACAAGGTATTCAAGATGCTGTACCATCCTCTTTTTTGTATTAAACCTGATTACTTCCCATTTCTCAGGTGTTTTATGACTCATTGTAGTTTGTGCTTCCATTTTTAATTGCATATCTAATTATGCATGGGGAAGGGAAGAGGGTGGCTATGATGTGAGAACTTGCTTATTTAAATGTCATATCTCACTCTTACAGACAGTGTCGAGCATCTTTCACAGTCTTGATATTCAGATGCTAAACAGATACCCTTCTTAGAATCACTGCTCTCGTATTCCTGCTTACATTCTCTCCTACTACCTCTCGCTATCAACCACTCACCCCTCACCTACAACTGATCACCCACAGCCCATCACGCACAACCATTCACCCCTCACAACCAATCACCCAGAACCACTCACAACCGACATAACCTCTATTACATACCTTTACATCTCTTCCCATACAACACCATCCTACCATATATTTATAGGGAAGTGCATAACCAATAGGATTCAAACTGCCCGAGGAATGGGAGGTAATCAGGTTTGATTCAACGAAGGGGCGGGTATCTAAGATATTCCTTGGATCAAGAGCCCTTCAACGTCAAGGCACCTTCCTTTCAAACAGTTTCGTCCTTCCAACTCACTTTGAGCACAGACTCTGGCTCCCTCCCTGTATTCCCTCCCCCATTCTGCCTATAGTTCCTAGGTACCCTTTCCCAAACCCCCTTTCAATCCTCTTCCCCACACAGCCACCCTCCCTCCCAACATTCCTGGGCAACATATCACGATGCTGAGAATAGCCGAGGGAGTGAGCCAGGTTCATGATATCCCTCCACCCTGTCTGCCCCAGCTACCTGGCTTCCTTCAGACTGATTGACTGCTTCATGGGTTGAATTACCGGTTGATTGGTTTAATGTGCTGGTTAATATGTCTTCACATATTACTGGCTGCTATCTCGGGTTATTACTGGCTGGTGTCTCGGGTTATTACTTGCTGGTGTATCTGGTTATTACTGGTTCCTATCTAGAGTTATTACTGGCTGGTGTCTCGGGTTATTACTGGCTGGTGTCTCGGGTTATTACTGTCTGGTGTCTTGTGTTATTACTGTCTGGTGTCTTGTGTTATTACTGTCTGGTGTCTTGTGTTATTACTGTCTGGTGTCTTGTGTTATTACTGTCTGGTGTCTTGTGTTATTACTGTCTGGTGTCTCTGGTTATTACTTGCTGGTGTGTCTGGTTATTACTTGCTAGTGTGTCTGGTTATTACTGTCTAGAGTCTTGTGTTATTACTGTCTGGTGTCTCGGGTTATTACTGTCTGGTGTCTAGGGTTATTACTGTCTGGTGTCTAGGGTTATTACTGTCTGGTGTCTCGGGTTATTACTGTCTGGTGTCTTGTGTTATTACTGTCTGGTGTCTTGTGTTATTACTGTCTGGTGTCTTGGGCTATTACTGTCTGGTGTCTTGTGTTATTACTGTCTGGTGTCTTGTGTTATTACTGTCTGGTGTCTCGGGTTATTACTGTCTGGTGTCTTCGGTTATTACTGTCTGGTGTCTTGGGTTATTACTGTCTGGTGTCTCGGGTTATTACTGTCTGGTTTCTTGGGTTATTAATGCCTGGTGTCTCGGGTTATTACTGCCTGGTGTCTTGGGTTATTACTGTGGTGTCTCGAGTTATTACTGTCTGGTGTCTCGGGTTATTACTGTCTGGTGTCTTGGGTTATTACTGTCTGGTGTCTCGGGTTATTACTGTCTGGTGTCTTGCGTTATTACTGTGGTGTCTCGGGTTATTACTGTCTGGTGTCTAGGGTTATTACTGTCTGGGCTCTTGGGTTATTACTGTCTGGTGTCTTGGGTTATTGCTGGATGTTGTTGGGTTATTACTGGATCTTGGGTTATTACTGGAAGGTGTTGGGTTATTACTGGAAGGTGTTGGGTTATTACTGGATGGTGTTGGGTTATTACTGGATGGTGTTGGGTTATTACTGGATGGTGTTGGGTTATTACTGAAAGGTGTTGGGTTATTACTGGATCTTGTTGGGTTATTACTGGATGGTGTTGGGTTATTACTGGATCTTGTTGGGTTATTACTGGAAGGTATTGAGTTATTACTGGATGGTGTTGGGTTATTACTGGAAGGTGTTGGGTTATTACTGGATCTTGTTGGGTTATTACTGGATCTTGTTGGGTTATTACTGGAAGGTATTGAGTTATTACTGGATGGTGTTGGGTTATTACTGGAAGGTGTTGGGTTATTACTGGAAGGTGTTGGGTTATACTGGAAGGTGTTGGGTTATTACTGGATCTTGTTGGGTTATTACTGGATCTTGTTGGGTTATTACTGGATCTTGTTGGGTTATTACTGGATCTAGTTGGGTTATTACTGGATCTTGTTGGGTTATTACTGGATCTTGTTGGGTTATTACTGGAAGGTGTTGAGTTATTACTGGATGGTGTTTGGTTATTACTGAATGGTGTTGGGTTATTACTGGACCGTGTTGGGTTATTACTGTTGGGATCTGGTCGTTGGGTTATTACTGGATCTTGTTGGGTTATTACTGATCTTGTTGGTTATTACGGGATCTTGTTGGGTTATTACTGATCTTGTTGGGTTATTACTGATCTTGTTGGGTTATTACTGATCTTGTTGGGTTATTACTGATCTTGTTGGGTTATTACTGGATCTTGTTGGGTTATTACTGGATCTTGTTGGGTTATTACTGGATCTTGTTGGGTAATTACTGGATCTTGTTGGGTTATTACTGGATCTTGTTGGGTTATTACTGGATCTTGTTGGGTTATTACTGGATCTTGTTGGGTAATTACTGGATCTTGTTGGGTTATTACTGGATCTTGTTGGGTTATTACTGGATCTTGTTGGGTTATTACTGGATCTTGTTGGGTTATTACTGGAAGGTGTTGGGTTATTACTGGATCTTGTTGGGTTATTACTGGATCTTGTTGGGTTATTACTGGATCTTGTTGGGTTATTACTGGATCTTGTTGGGTTATTACTGGATCTTGTTGGGTTATTACTGGATCTTGTTGGGTTATTACTGGATCTTGTTGGGTTATTACTGGATCTTGTTGGGTTATTACTGGATATTGTTGGGTTATTACTGGATCTTGTTGGGTTATACTGGAAGGTGTTGGGTTATTACTGGATCTTGTTGGGTTATTACTGGATCTTGTTGGGTTATTACTGGATCTTGTTGGGTTATTACTGGATCTTGTTGGGTTATTACTGGATCTTGTTGGGTTATTACTGGATCTTGTTGGGTAATTACTGGATCTTGTTGGGTTATTACTGGATCTTGTTGGGTTATTACTGGATCTTGTTGGGTTATTACTGATCTTGTTGGGTTATTACTGGATCTTGTTGGGTTATTACTGGATCTTGTTGGGTTATTACTGGAAGGTGTTGAGTTATTACTGGATGGTGTTTGGTTATTACTGAATGGTGTTGGGTTATTACTGGACCGTGTTGGGTTATTAATGGATGGTGTTGGGTTATTACTGGAAGGTGTTGGGTTATTACTGGATCTTGTTGGGTTATTACTGGATGGTGTTGGGTTATTACTGGATCTTGTTGGGTTATTACTGGAAGGTGTTGAGTTATTACTGGATGGTGTTGGGTTACTACTGGAAGGTGTTGGGTTATTACTGGATCTTGTTGGGTTATTACTGGATCTTGTTGGGTTATTACTGGATCTTGTTGGGTAATTACTGGAAGGTGTTGGGTTATTACTGGATCTTGTTGGGTTATTACTGGATCTTGTTGGGTTATTACTGGATCTTGTTGGGTTATTACTGGATCTTGTTGGGTTATTACTGGATCTTGTTGGGTTATTACTGGATCTTGTTGGGTTATTACTGGAAGGTGTTGAGTTATTACTGGATGGTGTTTGGTTATTACTGAATGGTGTTGGGTTATTACTGGACCTGTTGGGTTATTAATGGATGGTGTTGGGTTATTACTGGAAGGTGTTGGGTTATTACTGGATCTTGTTGGGTTATTACTGGATGGTGTTGGGTTATTACTGGATCTTGTTGGGTTATTACTGGAAGGTGTTGAGTTATTACTGGATGGTGTTGGGTTACTACTGGAAGGTGTTGGGTTATTACTGGATCTTGTTGGGTTATTACTGGATCTTGTTGGGTTATTACTGGATGGTGTTCGTTATTACTGAATGGCGTTCGGTTATTACTGGATCTTGTTGGGTTATTACTGGACCGTGTTGGGTTATTACTGGATGGTGTTGGGTTATTACTGGAAGGTGTTGGTTATTACTGGAAGGTGTTGGGTTATTACTGGATCTTGTTGGGTTATTACTGGATCTTGTTGGGTTATTACTGGAAGGCGTTGAGTTATTACTGGATGGTGTTGGGTTTACTGAAGGTGCTGTTGGTATAACTCTTGCTTCACACGGCGAGGGCCTGGGTTCGATTCCAGCCAGGGCAGAAACATGGGTGTTTCTTTACACCTGTTGTCTATGTTCCCCATAGTAAAATGGGTACATGGGTGTTAGTCGACTGGTGTATCACCTAGGACACTGACTTAATCTGCCGAAATGCTCAGCATAACTAAGGGACTTTATAGTTATGTCACTGATGTCAGTGGCCTGTATACCATGTGACTTGTAGTAAATAAAGATATTATTATTATTATTATTATTATTATTATTATTACTGGATCTTGTTGGTTATTACTGGAAGGTGTTGAGTTATTACTGATGGTGTTGGGTTATTACTGGAAGGTGTTGGGTTATTACTGGAAGGTGTTGGGTTATTACTGGAAGGTGTTGGGTTATTACTGGAATTGTTGGGTTATTACTGGAAGGTGTTGGGTTATTACTGGATCTTGTTGGGTTATTACTGGAAGGTGTTGAGTTATTACTGGATGGTGTTTGGTTTTTACTGAATGTTGTTGGGTTATTACTGGACGTGTTGGGTTATTACTGGACCGTGTTGGGTTATTACTGGACCGTGTTGGGTTATTACTGACCGTGTTGGGTTATTACTGGATTGTGTTGGGTTATTACTGGACCGTGTTGGGTTATTACTGGACTGTGTTGGGTTATTACTGGACCGTGTTGGTTATTACTGGACCGTGTTGGGTTATTACTGGATTGTGTTGGGTTATTACTGGACCGTGTTGGGTTATTACTGGAAGGTGTTGGTTAACAGGTTGGTATTTGGGTTATTACAGGATGGTGTCTTGCGTTATTATCAGCTTGGATTGTTACTGACTGGTGTTCTGGTTTTAGATCACATAAACTGTTGTAAATGTGATCTGTGAAAATAATTTAAGCCATGGTTGGGTTACTGCGCGAGGGTCATTAAGCCTATAGTGTACCCGTGGTACAGTCATGAATACTACAATACTTCACGGGAAGGTTAAACCTGTAAGGGTCGTACAGCGCCTGAAAATGAGTCTAATCAGGTTTGAAGTACAAGGTACTTCCACTTCATTACTAAGAACCCTTCACCAGCATCATGATTTTGTGTAACCTTT
>WNWK01049253.1:0-13270 GCA_009830355.1 Cherax destructor | reverse complement strand
TTACGACTCTTTAATCTTATATGGTCGCAAGGAGTTCTTCCCCAGCTGTGGAAGTCTGCTATTGTTCTCCCTTTTCACAAACCAGGTACTACGGGACGTGATACCTCTCACTACCGTCCCATCGCTCTTACCAGTGCAGTTTGCAAGGTGATGGAACGTCTAGTTAATAGACGTTTGATGTGGTATTTAGAGACGCACAATAGTCTCTCCCCTAGTCAATATGGCTTCCGTAAGGGCCGTTCTGCCATTGACCCCTTGCTGCGCTTGGATATGTATATTCGTAATGCCTTTGCTAATAACCACTCGGTTATTGCTATCTTTTTCGACCTTGTAGCGCTGTATAACCCCTGTGGTTTAGCGCTTCTATTTGATTATAATAATAATTTTTCGACCTTGAGAAGGTTTATGACACAACTTGGAGATATAATATCTTTGCCCAGGCCCACTCCTTAGGCCTCCGTCGCAAATCTTTCATGGGGGGCTGATCGTAGAACTCTCTTTCGCCTGCATTCAGCCCTAATTTTGTCGAAACTCGATTATGGTGACCAGATATATTCGGCGACCTCCCCTGCTACTCTTTCCATCCTTAATCCCATCCATCACCAGGGATTATGCTTATGCTTTGGTGCATTTCGTTCTTCCCCGGTTGAGAGCCTCTATGTAGAAGCGAACATTCCATCCTTATCCGATCGTCGTGATGCACATTGCATTCGTTATTTTGTTCGCTCTCATGACCTCCACAATCCTTCCATGTATAGTGTAAGGGGTTGGGAGCAGTAGGAGGATTGAATACTGTTTGTTTTGTTATTGTTGTTGTTGTTATGGAGCGGCCCTGGAGAGTACATTGTTATTGTTACTCTGGGTTTTATTAACCTACAACCACTACAGTGGCGACGAGGATGGGATCATCAGAGCCAAGGATAGTGGGCCAATTTGGCCTGAAGTAGTGGGGATATTGCCAGCCAACATGATATGGAAAAGGCATATAGATCAGCTCATGCCAAGGTTTAGGAGTGGAGAGCAACCACTGATTCCAACAGTACCAGAAGCAGTAAGGAGTGGTTTAGAGGAACTGCCCACAACAGATAATAATGGTAATAAACTTAAAGAGCAGGTTAGCATACAGGAAGAACCTCCTGGGAGGTTTGCTAAGGGAACCAGCCGGGTGAGAGAAGAGGAGGCACCTCAGTTTAGTTTGATATCTTTATTATGCACGCCATACCCATCCTGTGGGCGGTACATAATGGGTCCAGGGACTGGACCTCAAAGTTTGATAGCTGAGCAAGTTACAAAGGTAATGAACTCAGATGGTCACAATCATGACAAGTTACAAAGGTATTTGCAGATTACAGAGGTATATATAGGGTCCAGAGACTGGGCCCCAAAGTTTTGATAGCTGAACAAGGTACAATGGTAATTAATTCACTAGTTACAAGGTAATGAATCATGTAAGTAAATTTACTTACGTCTGTACATGGTTGCACTCATGAACAAATTATAAAGCAATGAGCAATCTATTAGTCTACACCCAGCCACAACTGTAATGAGTTATTGGTGCAAATTTTAATTGTTGGGTCACACACACACACATATATATATACACACACACATATATATATACACACACACATACATGTATATACATACACATACACACATGTACATACACACACACACACACACACACACACGTGTCAATGCTTTATTTACAGGGAGCAAAGTCAGGGTATTTTCCCAGAATGGTCTGTAATATACCACTGTGGATAAAATACTTTGACATATCTTGAACATTTCTGAATGAGTAGTCTCTGAATTCATTAATTTTATCGCACTCCAGTACATAATGACGCACCTCAGGACAGCGCAAACCCTCCAGTTCTCCGGCGTTCCAGCAGAGTTGTCAAACCTCCAGATAGGTTGGATTTATAAGTTGGATGATAGAATGTAATTTAGGAAAGGAGGAATGTAAGGGGTTGGGAGCAGTAGGAGGATTGAATACTATTTGTTTGGTTCAGTCATTTATAATTGTTTTGTTATTGTTGTTGTTGTTATGGAGCGGCCCTGAGAGTACATTGTTATTGTTACTCTGGGTTTTATTAACCTACAACCACTACATATAGGATTGTTACAGATGTTAGTAGACGCTCTTTATTTGTTCATCGCCCCTGCTTACTTCGTCCCTTTTCTCTTCGTCTACATTCACTCCTGTCTTCCCTTCAGCTACCACCTCTATATGTTCATGTGACATCTCCCTTTCCCCTACCCCCTTGGGAAGTTCCTGCTGTCTGTGTCTTCTATTCCGCTACCTTGCGCGAAAGCCCGCCTACCTACGGCGGCTTCTCGCTCTTTTTTTCTAGATCACTTCCGTTCTCATTCCCATGCCATCGCAGTATACACCGATGGTTCAAAGTCGTCTGACGCCGTCGGATTTGCAGCAGTGTTTCCGGACAGCGCCGTGCGAGGGCATCTATTATCCTCGGCTAGCATATTTACGGCTGAATTATATGCCATTCTTGTGGCACTTATCTGTATTGCATCACTGCCTGTATCACCGTTTGTGGTCGTTTCAGACTCCCTTAGTGCTTTACAGGCTATCCGTAAAATTGATACAGCTCACCCCTTAGTTCTTCGTATCCAACTTTGGTTACGCCGTATCTCTAGCAAGCACAAAGGTATTGTTTTTTGTTGGGTCCCTTGTCATGTTGACGTACAGGGCAATGAACAGGCAGACACTGCTGCACGGTCAGCAGTACATGACCTTCCAGTTTCATATAGAGGTGTTCCTTTTACGGACTAGTTTGCGGTCATTGCTACCCACCTTCGCACCCGTTGGCAACAACGCTGGTCTGACCTGCTAAATAACAAACTTCATTCTATTAAACCGAGTATAGGTTTCTGGCCTTCTTCTTGTCACCAGTGTCGAGGTTGGGAGACTACACTCTCCCGTCTTCGCATTGGCCAGACTCGTCTTACGCACGGGTATCTCATGGAGAGGCTCCCTGCCCCTCTCTGTGAGCATTGTCAGGTTCCAGTGTCTGTTAGACATATTCTGTTGGACTAAGTAAGTAAGTAAGTAAGTTTATTCAGGTATACACAAATACATTTACATACATTATCATACATAGCAGCATATGTGTAGAGAACCCAGGATAACCCAAAAAAGTCAGACAGAGTGACTTATTTCCATTGGGGTCCTTTTTATACTTAATTTTTACATTGTAGGATATATATGTCATTATATTATAAAGGATATATGTATACTAGGAATAAGGTAAAAGAGTTATTTACATATACATGTGTGTTAACTAAAAAATAAAAATCATTCTCCTCCCTTTCTGTCGCAACATTCATTAGGTACCTTTTGGTTCTCTTCTTGAACTGGCTCATGCTATGACTGGCTTTGACATGTGCAGGCAGTCTGTTCCATTCCTTTATTGCTGTACAATAAAAGGTGTTTGAAGCCTGGCCACTGACTGTGGGTACTACAAAGTTGTGCTCTCTCCCCCTAGTACTATGACTGCTTTGGTTCCCAGCCTTGACAAAATTGGCAGCAAGATATTCTGGACACTGTTTGTGAGCAATTTTATAAACTTGATTTAATTTAAGTTGTTTTACTCTGTCTTCAATATTCAGCATATCCAATTGTTGTAATTCATCCTGGCCTACATGTTCTCTTGGGCCCAGGTCCAGGATGAATCTTACCATTTTGTTCTGGGTGATTTGCAGCTTATCTTTCATTTTTTTTGTCAAGGCAGAGTACCATGAAGAGCAAGCGTAGTCAATCTGACATTGTATAAGGGCTAGACATAGGGTCCTGCGAGCCTCAGTAGGTAAACACTGTGCTTGTCTGTAGAGGAACTTCAGTCTGGCATTCCCTTTCTTTACTACACTGTTACCTATCAATTCTCCTGACATGCATGGGTCAAAGGGGATTCCCAGATATTTTACTGAGGAAACTGAAGTGATGGATTCCCCATTACACCGGATATTAAAATTATTTACCCTGCTCAGTTTATATTTCGTGCCAAAGAGTATGGCTTCTGTTTTCCCGAGATATAACGATAGTTTGTTGTCTACTAACCATTTGCTGCAGGACTCCAGTTCCAGTGTTAATACATTAGCTATATCTTGTGGGTCTTTACCTGACACTAACAGAGCACTGTCATCCGCATACAGTAGGAGTTTGCACTTGACACTGATGGGCATATCATTTACATAACACAGGAATAATAAAGGACCCAGAATACTACCTTGGGGAACTCCACATGCTATCGGCAGTGGTTCTGATTCCGTTTTGTTGATTTTGACAATTTGTTTCCTGTTGCTAAGATAGGACTTAAACCAGTCTGTGGAACCTATGCCGATAGCTTGAAGTTTCTTACATAATATATTGTCCACTTTATCAACGAGCACGCAGAATTTACCTCCAACGACGTCTTCGCTCTGCTGCCCTTTCTTTACCTTCCCTTCTTGCTGATGGACCCTCCTTTAATCCTGACTCTCTCGTTGACTTTTTGACAGAAACTGACTTACTACACAAACTCTGAAGATTATACCTCTAGCACCTCCCTCAGTCCCTTCTACCTCGATCTCTTGCTACCCTCTATTCCTGCACTATCCACCGTCCTGCTGCACTCCATACCCTACTAATCATCCATCTCCCTCTTACAACTCATTCTCCCTGCATCCTGCAATAACCTGCAGCGCTGGTTTAGCGCTTCTATTTGATTATAATAATAATCCAAATTAATAAATGCATGGTTTACCATGATCCCCCCAAAAAATAATTTTGCTTAATGGCCCCAAAGTGCAAGGGCAGTGATGGTGGCAGTTCTTCAAAGCCTCAAGATCAAGATCAAGATCAAGATCAAGATCAAGATCAAGAGAGAATAGGTAAGACCCTTGTGGGGTGAGTGGGGATAGTGGAAGAATAGGTTGGTGAGTGGAAGGGATAGTACCAGGGCTTTACCAGTCGCTAGGCAGATAGTGGTTCAGGAGTTTGTGGACGCGGCAAGGAGAGCTAGTAAGGCTTGCGGGCAAGGGAGCACCAGTGCGCGACTCTGCAAAGTACCGACGAGATCATATAATTCAAAACGGATGTTGTTTTTAAGGTCCACACCTGTTAAGACAGGATAGGTTTGGGAGAATTGCAGGCAGATTTACTTGTATAGGAGATTTGGGGCAGGAGCTAGTAGAGAGTAAAATAGATTGTGTGGGTTTGCAGGTCTGTGTATGTCTTCGTCAAGGTGAGTTTTCCAATAGTCATGTAGAGTCTAGTTTGTCTATCTGTTGCTAAGAATTTTCCAGTACACGTTCAGCGCCGGGATGTCTGCCTGAGCATGGATAGTCTCATTTGATTTGAAGTCATCACAGCCAATATTTAACACCCAGCATAAAGTCTTGTTCCGGATACACTGTAGTTTGAGTTTGTTAGTCTTGGCTGCTAGGGAGAGGGCTAGAGGATAGTAAGAGAGTAGGGGACGAACGAGCGTTTTATACAAGTGTAGTTTGGTGCGAGTTGAAGCTTGCCTTAGCTTGAGGATACCTGTGAGGGCTTTTCTTGCCATGGCTTGCTTTGTGGTAATGTGTCTTTAGATTTTGCCACCGAAGTGGCTAGTTTATTGTGCACCCCATATCCATCCTGTGGACGGTAGCGCAAGAGCATATGGATACACAAAAGGCCTAGGCACTAGGCCCCAAAGGGGTTAACAATTGTACATTTGGGTTTATATCTACATTTCAATTATCTGTTACAAGCAGGTATCTTATTTCATGAATAAGATATCTTGACATGTCACATAGGTTATTATATTGTCTATCTCTATATTCCTCAATAAGTGCACAATTAAGCACATAGTGTTCAAGACAGTGACCATATGCTTGATCACATAATTTGCATTTAGTTTGATCATCATCTGTGTCTCCCAAACTGTCAGAAGTACCTGTAGCCAAGCCTAAGCCTGGCCACTACAACATCAGTCAGTCTGTTCACATTGCAAGTTGCTCCACAAACATGTCCATCTGTGCTCGCATTATCATGAGCACAGATAGGCACGTTCATGGAAATTAATTTGGATTTATATCTACAGTTCACTTATCTGTTACAAGCAAATTTAGGAAATTTGCTTAGAATAAGTGGTATCCTACCTTCACTAATAAGATATCTTGACATGTCACATAGGTTATTATACTGTCTATCTCTATATTCCTCAATAAGTGCACAATTAAGCACATAGTGTTCAAGACAGTGACCATATGCCTGATCACATAATTTGCATTTAGTTTGATCATCATCTGTGTGTCTCCCAAACTGCCAGAAGTACTTGTAGCCAAGCCTAAGCCTGGCCACTACAACATCAGTCAGTCTGTTCACATTGCAAGTTGCTCCATAAACATACTTATCTACATTCATGTTATCATAGTGGGTTATAGATCTACTCAGGCTTCTAACTGCATTCCTATAGCTATCATTTTCATTATTTATTTCTCTCCTAATATTATTCCTAATGCTAGACACAGATATACCAAAGTTATATTCTACATTCTCCTTATGGGTGCTCTTCTTGGCTAACATATCAACATGTGTCTGTGTATGCAAAGGGAGTAGTCTAGAGTGACCCCCAGGACGGTGGTTGTTTTTGTGACTGGGAGGTATGTACGGGCAGCTGATGTTCTGAGCTCTACAGGTGGATGGGGATCAAATTTTGTATAGTTGAAATAGATGATGCTGGATTTGGTGGCATTGGATTTTATCTTCCATTATTGCTCCCAGAAGGCTATCCCATCAACGTCGTCTTGTGTTCTGCGTGCTAGTACGTCTATTGTGTGGTGGGTGATGAATTGAGTGATGTCGTCTGCATATGCAAGAGTGATGGTATTATCAGATATAGGTGCAGGGATGTCATTTGTGTACTATAGTATGTAATGGGTGGGGGAGAGGACAGATCCCTGGGAAACTCCAGCATGTAGTGAGAAATAGTCTGAGTAACAGCCTTGAAATTTGATTCTAATTGTTCGTCTGCCTAAGAAGTTACAGAGTAGTTCGCGGGTGGTTAGTGGGAGGTTAAAGTTGGTGCAGAGTTTGTCTTTCAATCCGTTGTGCCAGACTGTATCAAAAGCTTTCTCGACGTCCTTTGCTAGTAGGGCTGTCTTCTTCCATTATTTTGTGTTTATGTGGATGTAGTTTAGTATTATGTTTAAGGCATCCTATGTAGAACGTCTGGTTCTGAAGCCAAATTGGCCTTCAGAGAGGAGGGAGTTACGTTCAAGGTATCTGCGGAGGTGAAGGTTGACGAGTTTTTCAAAGAGTTTTCCCAGGATTTCGAGTAAGCTAATGGGGCGATAGTTTTTTTGGTCAGAGTGATCTTTGTTTGGTTTTGGTATGAGGATAGCAGTGGCAGCTTTGAAGAGAGGAGGAAAGTATCTCGACACTAGTGTGGCATTGAGAAGGTTCGTGTCGGCTGTAATGATAGAGTCTGGGAGGTGTTTTAGTATGGTGTGGTTTAAGCCTGAGGCTCCAGGAGCCTTGGGAAGGAGGCATTTGAGGAGTCCTTTGATGTCATTGTTGGTGAAAGGTGTGTCGAGTTCCTGTGTGGAGGTGAGTGTATCGAGAAGGATGTGTCTGTCAGGTGTTGTTTCATGTGAGTGTTCATTGTTCCATTGGTCTATGTGTTGTGTATGTTGGAGAGCATTTGGATGCAGGGGGTGGGGGTGAAAGATGTTCTCCCAAATGTGTTTGAAGATGTTGGTTGCTGCCTGTAGGTCTGTGATATGTGTGTTATTGTGGGTGATGTGTTTGAATTTGCTGGTTGCGGCATTACCTCGGATTTTCGTAATAAAGGTCCAGAAGGCTTTTGGGTCTTTTATTCTTTGTTTATCAGCTTGTTGGATGAGCTGGGTCCAGTGTGTGCTATGGTCTTGATCTAGACTTTGTAGTATGTTGCTTCTGAGGTATGCATATAAGTAGTCTCTTTGTTTTGATGGAAGGCTTGAAAAAGTAGCTCATGGTGTGTGTTTTCTTGGGTATTGCTGTATTGGCTGCTTGTGTAATGGTTTCCTGGATGATGTTGAGTTGTGTGTTGATGTCAGAGACAGGTTTGTTGTTGTAATCATAAGTGAGGTTGGTGTTATGTATGTGTTGCTTAAAAACTTCCCAGTCAGCGTTCTTGTAGGTGAATGAGGGTGTGGTGGGAATAAGGATTGGATTTGAGGAGATGTGGAGGATGATGGGGATGTGGTCTGAACCAGTGAGTGGTCCAGGGGCGATGTGGTGTTGGAAAAGGGAGCTGGCTCTGTTTGCAAGAATAATACCAGGTTTTCCTTGACCCTGGTGTCCATATAAAGTGTTGAATTTGAGGGCCTAGGTGAAGCAGGTGTTTGTGGTTTATAAAGTTGAGTAATTATATGCCTAGTTGATTGTTGGTAGAGTGGTGAAATACGTAGTGTCTCACACTCATGTCTGCTAGGAGGTAGGAGGCTGTGTTGGTGTGCTTGAAGACTAGTGAGAGGTCATGAATGTTAAGAGCAGAGTTTGGTCTTGCATAGGTGGTGAAGAAAATGAATGGCCCCAGGTGAGTGTGTAGTCTGACTGCGAGGCAGTGTTGGTGGGTGAATGGAAGTGGGAGAAAATCGTGTTTGATGGCGGAGTTAACAAGAATGGCAACTCCATCAAAGCCTAAGAAAAGCCATGAAGTGCTTCCCATCAATAAAAAAGTGATAATTCTCCACTTATTGTGCGTAATTTATCAATTTATCAATTTATCTGGTGGTCTGGTGGCTAAAGCTCTCGCTTCACACTGCGAGGGCCTGGGTTCGATTCCCAGCCAGGGCAGAAACATTGGGCGTGTTTCTTTACACCTGTTGTCTATGTTCCCCATCAGTAAAATGGGTACCTGGGTGTTAGTCGACTGGTATGAGTCGCATCCTGGGACACTGACCTAATCTGCCCGAAATGCTCAGCATAACAAGGGACTTTCTATATAGTAGTATGTCACTGATGTCAGCTAGGCCTGTATACCATGTACATGTAGTAAATAAAGATATTATTATTATTATTATTATTATTATTATTATTATTATTAATTAAACTTTATCGTAGGTAGTTTGTATGTAAATGAAAAACAACATATATATAGGGTTTGCTACTATCCATTATCCTAGGCCTTTTGTGTATCCATATGCTCTTGCGCTACCGTAGCCTACTCTGCTGGATAATAGGATACCTGTCAAACAGAGTATCCTCTGTCCTCTACCAAGGCTTTAGAAGCGAGTCTAAAGAAATGTCCCTAGGTACACCACAGGGAGGAGTTCTCAGTCCCATGCTATTTAATATTCTGATTAATGCCCTCCTAAATGCTCTTCCTGCCTCACCTAAACATATAGCTATAAGCTATGCTGATGACATCATGATCCATACAACAGGGCATAAAAAGATGAGTTCCGTTCTTAATGAAGTTCAAGCAATTTGTAATCGACTAGGCCTCATAATATCTTCCTCTAAAACAAAGATATTAACAAGCAAACGACATCCCCACCCATCTATTTGCAGGGTGAAAACATTAGCTACGTTAAAACTTACAGATATCTTGGTGTAGATGTACCCTTTACCAAATCTACTATACCACAACTAAATAAAAATGCAAAGATAGACTAAATGCTCTTAAAGCTGTTGCTGGATACAACCCCAACTATGGTGCTAATGTGAGAATCGCGAGAATGATGTACATAGCTTATATTAGGTCCTTAATTGATTATGCTGCTCCCATGTTGATATTAGCTCGAGAAAGTTCTCTCCGACCCTTGGAGTTAATGCAAAATGAAGCTCTCAGAATTATTCTTGGCTGTCCCAAATCTACAAAGGTTCTTAATATGAGGAAGGAGCTTGGTATTACTAGTATCAGTGATAGGATTATTGAGATTAACACTGTACTTGGTATTAGATTGTTAAGAAATGAACCAGACACTGTCACAATGAATCTTACTAAATGTCTAGAAGTAAATACTCACAGATCTAAATGGATTGTGAAAACATGCAATTACATTAAGTTTATAACCTGCATGAATTGTATCACTGTAGGCAACAAGAGCATTTCACCCCTCCATGGAAGATGTGTTCATTTAATATCACATACCTGCAAGTCCCTCCCAAGAAGCTCATTGCTAGTAATCCCTTCCTTAAATCACTTGTTAAAGCAACTGCTCAAGAAGAAATTTATCGCCTAGCTGGTAGTAATAAGTTATCTCAAGTTATATACACTGATGGATCTAAACAGGAGTCTTCTGGCAGGGCTGCATCTGCTCTGGTTGCCACCTCCCTAGTTAAGAACAATAATAATTTTTTTGAACTAGGCATAAGAATTAACAACTGGGCGTCTACACTGCAAACTGAATTGTTTGCAATCCTTATGGCACTAAAGCTAACTTATGACACTGAGCTTGACTCTATCATTATTACTGATTCTATGTCATCATTGATGGCTCTTGACTCCTATAATGACTCTAACAGCATGCTCATTGGAGAAGCCAGGTATAGATACTCAAAATCCGGGACAAAGGAATTAAAGTACATTTGCTATGGATTCCGTCACACATTGGATTACTCCTTCATGATAAAGTTGATATGTTAGCCAAGAAGAGCACCCATAAGGAGAATGTAGAATATAACTTTGGTATATCTGTGTCTAGCATTAGGAATAATATTAGGAGAGAAATAAATAATGAAAATGATAGCTATAGGAATGCAGTTAGAAGCCTGAGTAGATCTATAACCCACTATGATAACATGAATGTAGATAAGTAAGTTTATGGAGCAACTTGCAATGTGAACAGACTGACTGATGTTGTAGTGGCCAGGCTTCGGCTTGGCTACAAGTACTTCTGGCAGTTTGGGAGATACACAGATGATGATCAAACTAAATGCAAATTATGTGATCAGGCATATGGTCACTGTCTTGAACACTATGTGCTGAATTGTCCACTTATTGAGGAATATAGAGATAGACAGTATAATAACCTATGTGACATGTCAAGATATCTTATTAGTGAAGGTAGGATACCACTTATTCTAAGCAAATTTCCTAAATTTGCTTGTAACAGATAAGTGAACTGTAGATATAAATCCAAATTAATTTCCATGAACGTGCCTATCTGTGCTCATGATAATGCGAGCACAGATGGGCATGTTTGTGGAGCAACTTGCAATGTGAACAGACTGACTGATGTTGTAGTGGCCAGGCTTAGGCTTGGCTACAGGTACTTCTGACAGTTTGGGAGACAGATGATGATCAAACTAAATGCAAATTATGTGATCAGGCATATGGTCACTGTCGTGAACACTATGTGCTTAATTGTGCACTTATTGAGGAATATAGAGATAGACAATATAATAACCTATGTGACATGTCAAGATATCTTATTAGTAGTGGTAAATCTCTCTGTAGAACTCATACTCTGTAGAACTCAAAATGGCGGTGGTCCCCCCTACAACCCCCCACCCCCACTTCTGGTCACACAAACACCCCCCCACCCCTCATCCCCACTTCCGGTCACCCCCCACTTCCGGTCGATCCCCCACTTCCGGTCGCCCCCCCCCAACGCCCCCCCCCACTTCCGTTTTTTTTTTTTTTTTTTCATCCTTAGCAGACCCGCACCCCTCACCCCCTCACACCCCCAGAGACCCTCATCCCTGAGCGGTCTCCTTCCGCGCTCGAGCCCCCCCCCGCCACGCCCGCCCGCCCCGCGGCCCGCCCGCGCCGCCCGCGGCCCGCCCCGCGCCCGCCCGCGCCCTTCCGCGTCGAGCCGCCCGAGCTGCCTTCTGCAGCGCCTTCTGCGGATCACCCCGCTCCTCGATTTTTTCGAATTTTTTCGAATTTTCATTTTCAAATTTTTCATTTTTTCAATATTACTTCTGATATTTTTACTTGACCTCTATGGAGAGTCAGAGATATTGTAACCCCTATGGGGTAGAAATTTCTCGATTTCAATAAAAAGAACGAAAAGACTCGTTTTCAATATTCTATCATCCCTCCATCTCCTTGGATCAAGTTCCTTATGGGGTATAATATTTCACAGTTTACTAATTCATCAGAAAAGACACCCTATGAGGTCTCTCTTTAAGTAAATTGAATTAAGACTTACCTACTTTGGAATTTCATCAAATTCACTTCCATCCCCCCCACTCCCCCAATATTCCTGCTCCAATTCCTCGGATCAAGATCACCCATCTCCCGCCCACACCCTCTTGGTGGTCAGTGACGTCACAATATTTCCTCGGACGAGCTTAAACATGAGAAGAGTACAACAGGCTGATTCAAGCATCCCTATGGGGTCTGTTTTTAAGTTAAACGAACTAAAATTATGTTAAAAGAATTATAAGTGTGCACTCTGCGCCCCCCTCTTATTAAATGTAGGTTAACACTAATACACATTTTTTCATCATTTATTTATTTATTATTATAGAAAGATACATTTTTTCCAGTCTTACATTCACATAGGAAAAAACATAACACAAATTAAGATTTCAGGTAACAAATAAAAAAAGTACATTTCAATCTCTGAGCAGGCCCCACCCCAGCGCCTGAGGTCACGACCTCAACTGCTCTCTACCACACACACACACACACACACACACACACACGCACACACACCCCATCTCCCACCCATCACAGGCCCACCCCAGCGCCTGAGGCCATGACCTCACCTGCTCTCTCTCTCTCCGCCTCATACACCAAACTACACTCGCCCCAAAATCACTCATCTCAATTTTTTCTCAATTTAACCTATGAATACTTTCACTAAGATCAGATGTTTACACATTTCCCCAAAACACCATTGAACACCACCAAAACGCCATTGAATGCACCCAAAACACTATTGAACACCACCAAAACACCATCAAACTTTCCCTCAAAACACTATAACCAACTTTTTAAGACGACAAAACCACTATCTAAGTACACTCATCTCAATTTTTTTTTCCAGTTTTACTAATTCATTAAAAGAAAAGATTATTTAACCTATGAATACTTTCACTAAGATCACATTTTTACACATTCCCCCAAAACACCATTGAACACCACCAAAACGCCATTGAATGCACCCAAAACACTATTGAACACCACCAAAACAACATCAAACTTTCCCTCAAAACACTATAACCAACTTTTAAGATGACAAAACCACTATCTAAGTACACTCATCTCAATATTTTCCCGTTTTACTAATTCATCAAAAAAAGTAATCACTAAAACACACTTTCAAAAACACAATCACC
>WNWK01049252.1:0-13270 GCA_009830355.1 Cherax destructor | reverse complement strand
TCAACTCTTCGGAGGTTTCCAAATTAGAAGCCAAAAAGATTTAAAAACACTTCTTCAGAAGAGTCTTGGATGACGACCCCACGAGGGGAGTGGGTTAACGGTTGGTATGGCTGGTCGGGGAGACGCCAAGGCAGTCACCCCCGGCTCTTCCTCTACTTGAAAAATCTGCACAGATTACACAAAAAACCCAGCCCACAAGCTGTCACCATTTGTGTTGTGGGTTCTTTTCATAGATTTGGTAATATTAACAGACGTGAGCTTGGTTTTGGTAGCGTTTAATGGGGGCGTTGGAGATATGGACTGAGAGCCTATGCCTGTGTGTCTGTCCTGCCCTGAGTCTGGATGTTAACTGAGGCTCTAGGCCGCCGGGCGCAGAGGCATTCAAAAAGGCGGGCCTATCATTGGCTGATCCCAAAGATCACATGGGCAGAGGTTGGAAATCACGTGAACAGGTTAAAGTAAAACCCCGTAAGGGTGGTGTTTTTTTTTTAAGGGAAAATTCTTGATGCATTCATTAGTATCTGAGTATGTTTCTAACTCATTATGCCAGTCGATGTTAATCATAGTTGTTATAAAGTTTTTAACAGCTGGCTCATTATGTAGTCTGAAGGTAACTTTAGCAGTGTCTTAAAAATTTACCTAGGTTGGAAAAGGAAAGGTAGGGTAGTGGTCTGTGGTGTTGGGGGGTTGATTATGCCTGATTTTAAAGGGGATATAGTGTTAGCCCAGATGTGGTCTAATAAGGAGATACTAGTCTCAGAGATTCTTGTGGGTTTTTGATATTGTAGGAGCAACAAGCAGTTGCTCATAGTGTTTGTAAATTCAGTTCCTTTGGGTCCTGGTCATGTAGGAGATTTATAATGAAATCTCCCGGAGCAGCCCAAAAGATCTTTTTTTTCATGTGTGAATCAGATATCATGTTTCCAATTTTTTTAATAAAGTGGTGAATGTTAATTTAAAGAATTAAAAGGGGCAAAAGGTCTTCATAGTGCTTACTCAGGGGTTTAATACTGAAACAAAATACTCTTATACAATGGTACCCCAAGTTTCAAATTGCTCCCAACTTGACCAATTATGTAAGTGTATTTTGTAAGTGCTTTTGTAAGTGTATTTTTGGGGTCTTTAAACGGACTAATCTTTAATTTTCATTATTCCTTATGGGAACAAATTCATTCGGGAACGGCCTTTTTTAACAGCCTTCTGGGGCAAAAAAAGTTGAAACTTGGGGTTCCACTATATTCTTGGTGGCACTGGGAAAAGTTTTTTCCCAACATGCTGTGTTATAGGGGTTATTTTCAGAAGAACATTGATTGTCACTGATTGAAAAAAGGGGATTAAAATCTGGGCCGATATCTGCATTTATGAGTCAGAAAGTGTAAAAAGAAAAAAAAGGGTTTATATTTGATGTGTGGGTGATAGGAGAAATTTAAGGGGGAAAAAATAAAAAGGGATAACTACTTACTAAATTAATTTTGAGAACAGAGACAATGTTTAGAGTAAAAAAAAATGATTAGGGGAACATATAACACAAAAATAAATTGCTAACAATGAAAATTTCTAACAACAGACAGTAAGGGTTTTGAAAAAAATAATGTTTTACAGTACTATACTAAACAATGCAGTAACTTATATTTAATTTAAACAATTATGTGGTAGAATGTTTTTTTATAGTAAAGTGATATTATGGGAAAGTAAACTTCTAGAATCTTCTAAAATGGCAAAATTAGATAGTAGGTACTGGATAGACTATAATTTTAGTTAAAAAATATAATAGTACACAGTTTAAAAGCTACGCCAAGATGATACTACAATGATTTTTTTACAAAAAAAAAAAGGTATGAGATTATGAGTACAATTCAAGCTTTGGGTTCTAACAGTATTAACTAATATTGTTTAAATTGCCAACAGTGATAATTGACAATAAAAAACAGTAAAAATATTTGAACAATACAAGAATATTTATTATTATTATAATAAAGGGGAAGCGGTAAACCCATAAGACCCTCACCAGCATCAAGGAACCTTCCTTGAGGGGACAGAATATTTAAGCAAGGTATAAACACAGTGACAAACAGTTATAAATTGAGGGTGCATAAGACTGTTGGGGGAAGTTAGTGGGTACAAACTGCATCTTAATCTGACTCAGAAAACCAGCATCACCTAAGAATTTTATTAGATAAATTTTCATTAGCTTTAGAAATCTCACCTGTGGTTGGTTTTCTTACTAAAATTTTTACCCTCTTTGCAAAGGCACGGGTGGATATTTCTCTCTAGATAGAGTTTCCTTATCTGAGAGAAGGTTCTGTCTTTTTCATTGTAAGGCACCCCGCTGACATAAACATCACCTTTCATACTTATGGATGACTGTAATAGGTTTTTTTTAGAGCAAGAGTGAATTTTAACAGTACAGTGCCCCATATCCACTGATTCAGATCTGCAGTTTCAGTTATCCATGGTTTCTTTGGTCCAAAAATCCCCTCTTAATTTTGCATAATAATAGCCCCAAAGCAAAAAACTAGGGGAAGCTGGCAGTTCTTCAAAGCCACAAGAACCCCTAAAGTTTTTCCCATTGGGAAAAAAGTGATAATTCTCCACTTATTGTGCATAATTTATAAATTTAAAACTTTATAATGGGTATGTATAGGACTTATATATAGGTTTTTACTAATCTACATTTTTAGTATCTGAATTTCCCGATCTGGGAAAACGTGCCACTGCAGATAGGGGGGTCTTACTGTACATTTTTCCCCTCCATTTGGTTTGCCTGTCAGCCCTAACTTCATTGATTTCACCACTATGTTTACATGAAGTTTTTCCTCGATGAGCTGAAGAGTAGCCATGAGATATGAATTTGAACAATGGAGTCGGGGAGAAGATTGTTTTTATTAGCTTATGAGTAGGGCTTGGTCTATAAAAAAAAAAAAACTCCAAATAACTGAGTAAAGGATATGGAACAGTCTACCAGAAGAAATTAAAGTTGTGCAACATAAAATTTAAGATAAATTTATGCCTGAACTCCATAAAATTAATTTGCAATTTTCATAGAGTGTATTGTATGTATCTGTATTTAATATACTATACCTTAAACTATTCACATGCATGCATCCCCAATTTATGTTAGTAAAAAAAATTCAACCATCTAGCAATAGTTTTTTTATTATTAATATAATATTATTTAAAATAATTTCAAATACAGTGGTACCTTGACTTAGGGAGTTTTCAGAGTTACGGGCCGTTCTGGGCAATTTTTTTCTTTGAGTTGCGAGCCAACCAAATTATGAGGGGAGCTTCAGATTTTGCTGCAACTCCGGGAGAGGAAAAATCAAAAACCTCGTAAAAATCAGTCTGTAACATCCTCTCAATTTTTATACCACTGGTAGTGTCATCCTGCCAGAATGTTCTATAACATACAGTGGAACGTTGGTTTTTGTATCCCCAGTTTTCGTAGGATTCGGTTTTTAAGACTTTTTTGTCAAAATTTTGTCCCAGTTTTTTTACATCCGCTCTTTTCGTAGAGTTGAAAATGGTCCATACCAAATGCGTCCACGTGACCGCCACTCGGACCCCCAAAAAAAAATCCCATGTGTTTTGTGACTTGGGGGCCTTTGTTTTTCATTGAGTGAGCATCACCCCGCAAAGCCCTCAGAAATATTTTGAATACAGTAGATCGCCCTTTGCCGAGATTATGTTGTATGTTATGGGTATTAAAGATTGAAGAATTCGGCACATTATTATCTAACACAACGTAAAAAAGATATTTCGGGTTTACGGGAGGGGAAAAATTTTTGAACGCACGGTAGCCCCCGGTGGGTTAAACCATTGAGTCAGTGGGGTCCTACTGAGGGTGGCTATGAGCCACATCAAGTGTTTAATGCTGACGAGAGAATTGTTTTCTGGAAAAAAAATGCCAACACGAAATTTTATCAGTCAGCAAGAGAAAAAGCCCCCAGGCTTCAAGACAGCAAAAGGGGTCGCTTCACCTTGCTCCTTTGTGGTAATCATCAGGGGATTTCAAGTGTAAGCCCAATCCTCATGCTTAGAGGAAAAGGGGAAATTTTTTTTTCCTTCCCCCAAAAATTGTAAGTTTATTCAATCACGGGGCCCGGGGGCTGGGGTCTCGACCCCCGCAACCCAATTAGGTAAATGGGGGCCCTTGATTATCTTTAAAGCAGCATATTTTAGAGAACCTGGGATAACCCAAAAAAGTCAGACAGAATGGAAATGTCACCTGCTTTTTGGGTTATCCGGGTTCATACAAAATTGCTGCTTTTTGAAAACTTCGTAACTTTTCTTTTATACCTGAATAAATTTATTAAGTTTGGGGGAAGGATAAAAAAAAACCTTTCCCCACAAGCAGGCCTTGTTGTTTTTCCCGGACACCACGGTTTTCCCCCGCCACCCAGGACCCCACCACCCTTTTCATATGCGTAAAAAAAGTCCTGCCAAGCCACCTGTGTTTGTAAGAAAGGAGAGAGGAATTGTTTTTTATTATAAATTACATATCTTGTATCTGCCAAGCAACAAAGTGTTGCTCAAAGTGGAAGAAAAGGTATAAGATTTAAGTCTTAGAATTAAGAAGAAAAAAAGATATTAAACAAGACATAACCTGTTGGGGAATGAATGTTACTTTTACACAAAAAAGGTAAACATGTTTTGTGGCTGACTGACTTGACTTAGAGCTTACTATGACTTACGACGACTTGACTGACATACGACTGATGACGACTTGACTTACTGACTGACTTACTAAAGCGCGCTGACTTTGACTGACTGACTTACTGACTGTACTTGACTGACTGAATGACTTGACTGACTTACTGACTGACGGCCTGACGCGACTTTCTGACTGACTGACTTACTGACTTGCTGGGCTGAATGACTTGACTGACTTACGACGGCTGACTGAATAGCTGGCTCGCTGAATGACTTCGCTGAATACGCTGACTTATAATGACTTTACTGACACTGAATGACTTGACTGACTTACGAAGCTTGATGACTTACTTACTGACGACGCTGCTTCGCGCTTGACTGACTTACTTGACTGCGCGCGCTGACTGCTTGACTGACTTACTGACTGACGCTTTAGAACGACTGACTGCTTGACTGATTCGCGAATGACAAACCCCACTGAATGACTTACTGACTGAAACTTCCGAATGACTTGACTGACTTACTGAATGCGCTGACTTACTGAATGACTTGACTGACTTACGAATGCTTGACTGACTTACGAATGACGATGATTACTGAATGCTTGACTGACTTACTGAATGCCTGACTTACTGAATGCAATGACTTACGAATGACTTGAGACTTAGAAACTTGACTGACTTACTGAAGACTTTGACTTACTGAATATTTACTGACTTACCGAATGACGGCTGACTTGACTGATTTACTGAATGACATACTTACTGAATGCTTGACTGACTTTCTGAATGACATATTACTGAATACGCGACACTGAATGACGCTGACTTCTGAATGACGCGCTTACGACGCTTGACTGATTTACGAATGACTTGACTACACTGAATGCTTTGCTGAGACTGATTTACTGAATGACTTAAAGTTAGACACCAGTACAACCATTGACTTCCCCGTTCCAGAACCCCCTACTATCCACTTAAGCCCAGTAGGGTCACAGCAAATTTCCCCTCTCTTCACAATCATCCACAAACACCAGACCCCCCCAAATTTGGAAAAAATTTTTATTTATGTTACAGTAGTTTTTTCCCTTTGGGGGGCGAACCTTCTCGGAAAATGTTCTGGGGTCGAAAATTTTTTTGGAAAAAAATTATTTTTTTTTAAAATGATAGAGAATCTTTTTTCCCATCATAACGCCACCAAAATTATGAAATTTGATTGAAAACAAGAAATTATCCGGAAGTTATCGCAATGACACTGCGCATCGGCGATTTACCCACTTGCCCTATTTTTGACAAATCAAAGTTTCAGTTCCCAAAATTATAGCATTTCGCTAGAACTCCTTTTTTCTATCGAATGAGTGAAGAAACTGCCTATTTACCAATTTCATCTCCCCAAAAAGTGGTCAGAAATGGCAATTTTTAAATTTTACAAAAAACGAGCCAATTTCAAAATATGGTCCAGAGTAAACAAGGCAGACATTCCTGGCACTAAAATAACATGTTCTCTGTTCATTAGCCACGTCTCAGGCCCCTGTTCCATTACTTTTTGCTTTCCATTTGAATTTTTATTCTCACAAAAGTAGAAGATTTACTGTTATGTATACAACTGCATCATTGTAAAAATGGTATAAATAATATCAGAGCACTTGTGCATGAATATAAGACTCGCCAGTTGATGTGTATTGACGCATGGTGTGATTTGTTTACTCTTGAACATCGTCAAAAATCGAACATTTTTGCTACTTTGAGCTCAATTGCAAGGTACTTGTCATTGTCATAAAAATCAAAATCATCTCCATTTCTGTAATATATCTTCCATTCTATCAAATGAGACCAAGAAAACGAGAATACATCAATAAATACCATACGAAAATCGACTGCAAATTGCTGTTTTAATCGAAAAACGGTCAGAGTTTTTTTTTATTATGCAGTGTGTATTGCAGGATTTTTATACTCGCACACTGACCACAGACCCATTCTTTCTATGTATGCCTACCAGACGTTTTCTGCTTAAATTGAGGCCGCTAGAATTTGGGCGTACTAGTCACGGCACCAACCCCTGCTGTAAACGTACTAGTACAGCACCGACCCGAAAGGGTTACAGTAAAAACAACATAGTACATCACGATAATGAACTACAATTACATATTCACTTTTATTTTTGTAAGATCTGTTGGTCTAAAAAAGTTGTTTGGCTTTTGGGACTCCAGGAACGTAACCCTATTTTTCCCATAAGTTTGTTTAATTATATAACACGAAATTATCTAACACAACATTTTCAGAAACGTAACTACTGTGCTAAATGACGATCTACTGTAATTCATTGTTTTTTGTGCTTGTTTATTGCGTGCAACTGCTAAATAAGCCACTAAGGGGTCAAAGTATTTCCCAAGTGCCAGCCCTTTGATAAAGAAGGCAAGAAAACGATAGAATTCAAGAAAGAACTGTAGAAAGATCAAAGTGCGTACATGTGGCCGATCTTGCCAGGATGTACGGGAAGTTTACATCAACGATCAGTTCCATCCTGGTGAAGAAAAAAGAAATCAAGGAAGCTGATGTTGCGAAAGGGATAAATGTGCTAACGAAACAGAGATCGCAAACAATCGAAGATGTTGAGAAGTTGTTGGGGTGGATCAACGAAAACAGTTAGCGGGAGATAGTGTTTTGGAGGGGATAATTTGTGAAAAGGCAAGGCAGTTGCATGCAGATCTCACAAGAAAATGCCTGGAACGAGTGAATTTAAGCAGCAGAGGCTGGTTCGAAACAAGAAGCGAACTGGCATACACAGTGTGGTAAGGCATGGCGAGGCTGCAAGTTCGGACAAACGTGGGGCCAAAAAATTCGTTGATGAATTCAAGGAGTACATAGAGGCTGAAAGGGTTCCTCTCGAAAAGTCTTCAATTGGACGAAACAGGCCTCTTGGAAGAAAATGCCCAAAAATACTTTTTGTATCAAACTGATCATTATTACTCTGTTTTAAACATTCCCAGTGGTCTGTCTCCGAACCAAATAACCCCTACAGGATCCATTAAATAAGTGATACTGGATTTGCCAGATCCAAAAAAAAAGAAAAACCAAAATGACCGGATTCAAACTGGAAACTCCCCCGGTTTCTAAAAAGGGAGGGGGTTTTGGGGGCCTTATCAAACACCCAAACAATAACAATCCCCCAAAGTGGTAAGATTGTCTAAACATACACCCAAATAAAATAGAAAAGATACAAATATACATAAACCCTTTCCCCGGGGAAGCAAAGGGTGAAAAAAGGAAAAAAAACAACAAAACCAATCATGAAAATCTGTGTATTATGAAACCAAACAAAAAAACTTTCCCCTGGATGGATTACATGCAACTTCTGTTGTAAAGGGAAACCACCCCCCTGTGCAGGTACCGGGAATAAACCCAAATATTAAACCGGGGAAGTTTTTGGGGGATGCCCAAATGAGCCCCAAACCCGTGGAAAAAAATCACATTGATTTTAAAAAGATGATAAACAAATTTCCGGTTTTTTCAAAAAAAACTTGTGGTAAATTTTAAAAAGGGAAAGAAAAAAATTTGGGCCAGATGGGTCCCCCCTGGTCAGATTTTGCTCTAGTAGACAAACTGTAAGAAGGGGAGAAATAAATGATGGTGACCTAAAGGGGGGACGGGAGCCCCAGGGGGGAAACGGGTTTAGAAAAGGACACACAAAAACAATGTTAAAAAACCAGCAATCCCACGGTAGATAGAAAAGGGGGGATTGCCCCGGGGAAATACTGAATTTAAATTTTTTAAGCGGATAAAAAGGCCAAGTTTTTAGCATAGTGGGGGAAGATAGAAAGGGGAAAACGGGAAAAACCACGCCCAAGAGAAAATACAAGGGGGAACACAGTCACAAAAAAACGGGGCAAAGGGAAAACCCCTTTATGTGAATACATTTTTGCACTTGGTATCTGCAGGCAGGGAATACCTGGGAAATCAGAGGGGACATCTTTTGATCACCCTAGAAAATGTTTCAATAAAAACGGGAAAAATGAAACCCTCCCCCTGTAACTTTTCCACCCTAAAATTGCCACCTCGTTCGGGAAAAGGGAAAAAAGGATAACTTATATTGCCAGGCATACCCCCTAAAGGGTGCAAGACTCACAATTTAAAATCCAGACCATGGCAAAAACCCGGGGAACCACAGCCACCCAGAGAGAGAGTTTTTTTTGTGCCAGGAAAAAGGAAAAAAAAAACTGGCAGGAAATGACAGAAATCATACAAACTGAAAACATTTTTGGAGTGGAACCGGTCAATGGCCCCCCACTCCAACACAACAGATATTAGTTAGGAAAAAACCCTTCCCCTACCACCAAAAACCACCAACCATCGACATTCATCTTTGCAAATATACAGGGTTTTAAAAAGGGAAAAAAACAACCCGATACCTTACATCCGTGGACTGCTTTTCAGAGGGCAAATGTTGTTTGGGCTTTACGAGACCCCATAAGAGATCACTTGGGCAAAAGAAATATGGATCCCGGGCCAAACCCTATTTCAGATGTGACAGAGTGAACAGGCAAAAGGGAAATTGGGCTGTTTTCAAGTCACTTTATGTTCAGAACTACTAAATACCTCAAATGATGTAGTTAAATATTAGCAATAAAGATGAGAATAGTTGTTAAAATCCGGATGCAACGTCCCAACAATTCCAGGAACCCCGTTTCTGAAAATTTTTCCCCTTTTGGGAAAAACTTCCAGCTCCCGCCCCCAAATCTTGCTTTCCGGGGGGGGATTTCAACCTAAGGCACCTAAAATGGAGGGAAATTCAAACAATTTTGGGAGCAGAGATAACACCGGGGGGGGCCGATGAAAACTCGCACACACTTTAAAATTTTTAAATTTTCCCGCACCAAATTCACCTTAAACCCGCAAATAGTAAAGCCTACAAGATTAGAGAAAAACGCTGGGCCTCATCTTCACCAACAATGTTTCCAGACTACATAATGGGAAAACTAAATCTTCATAACACCCGACAAACATGACGGGAAAAAAAGAAATAGAAAACCACAGATACAACTTTATTAATAATTTTCTTAAAAAGCCCAAACCCTTAAAAGATTGCCCAAAAAAAAATTAAACAAATCACAGCAAAAAGATTAAACTTTCCCCTGGTTAACCCCGGATACTAAATCCATTAATATAAAGCCCCCCATATAAAAAAACAGTAAAAAATGGGTCAAATAACAAGAAAAACAAAAAAAAAGTTACTCATAAAAACCTAAGGGAGTCTGATAAGAAGGTCAAAAAATTTTCCCATGAGAAACAGATTAAAATTTAAAAAAAGGTGATAAAAAAAAACCTAAAACCCTACCCTGAAATTTTGAACTAAAAAGATATCCACAAACAAAAAACAATCAAGTTTAAAAAACCAGATAAATCCCTACTCCCACCTATTGAAACAGCAAGAAAACCCTTGATTTTTCCCACCATGGGAAAAAAAAGCTGGCAAGCAAAATCCCAAGTTCAAACACTCCACCTAACGCCCATCTCACTGGCCCCCCATCCGAAAAAAACTTTTCCCTAGCCCAACCAACCCAATAAAAGTTTCACTTATAATCAAAACTTTAAAAAAACAAAGGGGTGCCCTAAAAAAATTACCACCTTTTTAAAAAAAACCCCTCCCCTTCCCCTTTTCCCCAATTAAAAAAAAACCCCCCAACAAACCCAAATGAACCCCCCACCTTCCCATCAATACCCCAAAATAGCAAGGGTCCCCCCATACATAAAGGAGGGGGATCAAACAGACCTGAAAACCACGGGCCGAATCTAACTTCCCCTTCTCTCCAAAATTTTTGAAAAAAATTTCAAAACAAATATTTTCCCCTACCTCACCTCCAACAACATATTTCAACCACTTTCAATTTGGTTCAGGCCTAATAAAAATACAAATGATGTCATTATCCCAACGTTGGGAAATAATTTACACCGCTTTTTTGGAAAAAAAAAAACCCCGGGGGAATCTTCATTGATTTACGTAAAGTTTTTGGATACATTTGGGTTGATCAGTTACCCCAAAAATTATCAAATTAGGTATAAGGGGCACCCTCCCAAACCTAAACTCATACCTTAGAAACAGAAACCAATTTTAACAAAGGGGACAAAACTCACCGCACAAACAAATTACAGTAGGTGCCCCACGGGGAAAAGTGTTTTTGGCCCCCTCTTTCTTTTTACTTAACCCCCCTATCAAATGCATCTCAACTACTCAAACCCATAATATTTGCAGATGACACTACATCAAATTTTCCCCCCAACCCCTTGAAATTACCCAAAACACTGTAAATACTGAATTGCAGAAAATATCTATTTGGGATGATGACTAACAAACTTATCTAAATTATTAATAAAACCTATTTTATTCATTTGGGGGAACAGAGCTACAAATCACCACTTAACATAATGAAAAATGGGCCCCCTATCACAAAACCCCACAGGGGGAAAATTTTGGGAAACCATCTTGACAGGGCCCTAAAATTTTCCCAGACACATATACAAAAAATTTTCCAAGAAAGTCTCAAAGACCGTGGGAATACTTATCCAAAATCGGTACTATGTTCCCCAACCAGCTCTCCCTTTATATCACTCCCTCCTTTACCCCACCTCACCCATGGAATCTGCACATGGGGGGTCTACATCAATAACTCATCTCAGACCAAAACAACACAACAAAAGGGCAGTTAGAAGATAACAAAATTTACACCCAGACAAAAATACTCCCCCAAATTAAAAAACCCAAACTTTCTCAAACCAAAAAATTATACTTTTTTGTTTTCCTTATAATTGGAAACACTTATGAAAAATTTAAACCCCCCACCCAAAATTCCTTTTTTACCAATTTTTAAAAAGGAAAATGACCAAACACTAGACACAGATCACCCCCTCGATGTTCCCTTTCCATCTAACACTATGTAAAAACTCAAAAAGGGAAAAAAGGACGAAAATTTGGGAAATTTAACCCCGTCATTGCCAAAGAAACCCTGCCTGTAAAAATTAAAATTTAAAACGATGTTAAAAAACCCCCTTCTCACCCAAACCTAAATGCTCAATATCAAACATTTCCCCCCAAAGTAGAATAATCATTAAAAAGTAAAAAACCGATTTTAAACACCCCTTAAAAAAAACCTGTTATGAATAATACATACCCGCTAACTGTTTCATAAATTTCATTTATAAAAGACCAATAAAAATGTAACTGCAATGCAATTAATTGTTTTAAATTGTTACTCACTAAAATTTGTTGCATTGCTATAATTAATAAATTAATTTTGTTCAACTTATATTCAAATTTATAAAATTAGATAAAATTAATTTATTTTAAAAAAATCACCCATAATTTTTTTCCAAAGGGCTACCATTAAATAGTCCTAAGAATGCCCCAATGGGCCCGCAATTGGGGCTTTTGGGAAATGTATCATTGTACCATGTCTAAAAAAAACCAAAATTTTTAAGGGTTGGGTGTCCGCTTGGAGTTTCCCGGGGTTTTTGGGTGGAGGTCACTGCCATGGCAAACCCGGTTTTCATTCGGGGGAAAACACGGGGGCCATCACATCTCTGTTTATAGAATAGAATAGAATAAATTTTTTTCATTGCAAGTTTAAGATTTTGTAAATTTCAATCATAAACTGAAGTGGAGAGCCACTAACATGCCATGGGATTAAGGGCAGCTTAATCCAAAAGGCTCATGACCCCGTAATAAAAAATTTGAGAAATTGATTGAGTTTGTTTTATTTAACCCTTTTATTGTTTGTTATAATTTCATATATGTCTTGAGCCACTGGTTTTGTTTTAAAATACCCCACAAATTCCTGGGTTTCAAATCAAATGGGGAAAAAGCTGGTAGGCCCAAAATTGGGGAATGGGGCTTGTGGTCAGTGGGGAGTATAAACAAAAACCTTAAAAACCCGTGTATTTAAGAGGGGAAAAAAATCCGACCCTTTTTTTTTTTAAAATGCGTTTTAGGTGTATTTTCTTTTTAGTATTTATGGTTGTATTCTTTTTTTTTGGTCTCATTTGAAGAATGAAAAACATACCACAGAAAATAAGATTTTGATTAGTTTCATGATGAAAACCAACTTGAAATTGAGCTCAAAGTAGGGGGGAAAAGTTCGATTTTGCAAATGTTTAAAAGTAAACAAATCAAGCCTTTTCGTCCCGTACACATCAATTGGGGAGTTTTAATATTCATTACAAATCCAATTTATATTATTTATACCCCTTTTTTCAATAATGCATAATATTTAAATTTTATTTTTTTGGAATAAAAAACAAAAAAGAAAGCAAGGAAATAATATAAGAGGGGGCCCAAAGGCGTTACTAATAAAAGATAACATCTTTTTTTGTGGGAATGTCTGGGTTGTTTATTCCCGGACCCTATTTTGAAATTGACAAAATTTTTATTTTTTTGAAATTGGAAAAGCCAAATTTCCGACCAATTTATTGGAGTTGAAATTTTTAAAAATTTGGGGGTTTCTTGTACTCCCAAACGGGTAGAACAAATGGAGTTCTAAAAAAAATATCTAAATTTGGTCAGGGCAATGGGGTTTTCCCAAAAAAAGGGGTCAAAGTCGGGGAAATTGCCCAAAGCATAACCCTTG
>WNWK01049251.1:0-13271 GCA_009830355.1 Cherax destructor | reverse complement strand
ATACTCTACCCTTCATGCCAGTAAACCAGCAATCCGGGATAGCAACCTCACATCCACCGAGCCATCTCGGCGGACAAAAGAGAGGCCGGCCGGATATCCACCACAAAGC
This sequence comes from Cherax destructor, assembly GCA_009830355.1. NCBI lineage: Eukaryota > Metazoa > Arthropoda > Malacostraca > Decapoda > Parastacidae > Cherax > Cherax destructor. The sequence goes on along the minus strand of WNWK01049251.1, from coordinate 13,162 downwards.
ATACCGCCTTCGGCCACCACCCCCAGAATCCGAAAGGTGGCCTCCAGAGATACACCAGTCGCCCGAAAGATACCCAAGGCCACCCCCCGGGTGACCGGAGAGGGATCAGGACATCCCCAGGCGATCCAGATTCCACGCCAAACTACACTACAGCCAAGGACCTCAACGGAATGGGATGGACTACGATACCCTTCCCCCTACCTAGGAATTAGAATGCCTGAGGAGAGAAGCTCCCAGGGTAAAACTGGGAAGGAAATAAGGGAGGGATGAGGAGGAGGAGGAGGAAAGGGAAAAGGGAGGATGGGGAAGATGGGAAAAGGGAGGGGGGATTGGGGGGTAATTAGGTTTGGTCTGAGGAAGAAGACCAAGAGGTCCAATTCCTCAGACCGATAGCCTCTTTACCGCGACAAGGAGCCCCCCTTAAAGAGGCAAAGAACTACAGACCAATTGCGCTAACGTCCCATATCATAAAAATCTTTGAAAGGGTTCTAAGAAGCAAGATCACAACCCATCTTGATACCCATCAATTGCACAACCCAGGACAGCATGGGTTTAGAGCAGGCCGCTCCTGTCTGTCCCAACTACTGGACCACTACGACAAGGTCCTGGATGCTCTAGAAGATAAACAGAATGCAGATGTTATATACACAGATTTTGCAAAAGCCTTTGACAAGTGTGACCATGGTGTAATAGCACACAAAATGCGTGATAAAGGAATAACAGGAAAAGTTGGTAGATGGATCTATAATTTCCTAACATGTAGAACACAAAGAGTAGTAGTCAACAGAGTAAAGTCTGAGGCAGCTACTGTTAAAAGCTCTGTTCCACAAGGCACAGTACTTGCTCCCATCCTATTCCTCATCCTCATATCAGATATCGACAGGGATATAAGCCACAGTGCTGTCTTCAAATTCAAATTCAAATTCAAATTCAAATCCTTTATTTCATGTAATACAAGGTGGGGGGTACTTATAGTTATACATTAAAGTTGATATTACAAGATGGCCAATAATATGCCTAGGTATGCCTAGGCTTTTCAGGCAGTCTTATGATAGGTCTTACTCAATAGCTATACAATGGATATACAGATTGTAAGGTTAGGTTTACAAAATTTAGGTACTGGAATTTAAACATTGAGAATTTAACAATTAGTATAAAAAGTTAGCAATTAGTTTATATATTAATGATAAAGGTGATATATTGGCATAATATAGATTCTATATTGGAGTATCTTAGGCAAACTTATGACTAGCTTAAGTATTATGGAGCAATAGTTGTATTAGAAATTTGGTTGGAACTGTGCAAATGCAGATGACACCCGAATCTGTATGACAGTGTCCACCATTGAAGACATGGCTAGACTCCAAGCAGACATAAACCAAATCTTTAAATGGGCTGCAGAAAACAATATGAAGTTCAATGATGAGAAATTTCAATTACTCAGATACGGAAAACGTGAAGAAATTAAAATCTCTTCGGAGTACAAAACTAATTCCAACCACACAATAGAGCAAAAAACGAATGTCAAAGACCTGGGAGTGATCATGTCAGAGGATCTCACCTTCAAGGACCATAACAAAGTAGCAATTGCATCTGCTCGAAAAATGACAGGATGGATAATGAGAACCTTCAAAACCAGGGATGCCAAGCCCATGTTGACACTTTACAGATCGCTTGTTCTATCTAGGCTAGAATATTGCTGCACACTAATGGTACCTTTCAAGGCGGGTGAAATTGCTGACCTTGAAAATGTGCAGAGAACCTTCACGGCACGCATAAGTGCGATAAACCACCTCAACTACTGGGAACGTTTGAAGTTCCTAAACCTGTACTCTCTAGAACGCAGGTGGGAGAGATACATTATTATATACACGTGGAAAATTCTCGAGGGCTTAGTACCAAACTTGCACACAAAAATCACTCCCTACGAAAGCAAAAGACTCGGCAGGCGATGTAACATCCCCCCAATGAAGAGCAGGGGTGCCACTAGCACGTTGAGGGACAACACAATAAGTGTCAGGGGCCCAAGATTGTTCAACTGCCTCCCAGCACACATCAGGGTGATTACCAACAAACCCCTGGCTGTCTTCAAGCAGGCACTGGACAGGCACCTAAAGTCGGTACCTGACCAGCCGGGCTGTGGTTCGTACGTTGGACTGCGTGCGGCCAGCAGTAACAGCTTGGTTGATCAGGCTCTGGTCCAACAGGAGGCCTGGTCACGGACCGGGCCGCGGGGGCGTTGACCCCTGGAATTCTCTCCAGGTAGACTCCAGGTAGACACTTGTGTAAGAATATTACTCACCAGTTGACGTGTATTGGACGCATGGAGTGATTTGTGTACTCTTGAACATTGGCAAAAATCGAACATTTCAACTACTTTGGGCTCAATTTCAAGGTAATTTTCATGATGAAACTAATCAAATCATCTCTATTTCTGTAATGTGTTTTCCATTCTATCAAATGAGACTACGAAAAAGAGAATACAACCATAAATACTATACAAAAATACACCTCAAAGTCGGCGTTTTAATCCAAAAACACGGTCGGAGTTTTTTTTTCTCATTATATACTGCGTGCTGCAGGATTTTTTTTATACAGCGCACACTGACCACACAGACCCATTTTCTCATATGTGGGCCTACCAGCTTTCTCCCGCTTGATTTGAAGCCGCTAGAATTTTTGAGTATATATACGTCCGAAACACTGGCTCGTAAGACGTATATATACGACTGAAACAGTCAAAGGGCTAACCTTTCAGGTACCAAGTCCTTTTCCGGGGTTACTTCCCTTCTTTTTTTTTTTAATGCCACTAGGACAAGCTTGAGAGTCACTGGACACTTCTATCACAAAAAATCTGTCTAGGGAGCTCTGTATCTGGCATTTCTTTAAAACATCCCTGAAATGGGACACCACATTGTCATTGTACATGTTGCCAACACTGCCTGCAACAGCTTTGTTAGGGTGAAAATGATCCATAAATCTTTGTACACAAGTCCATTTGGCACAAATCTCCTTAATAATTGGAGAAGGGAATGTCTTCCATCTCTCTTCCTCCTCCTCTGCAGCAATTTCCTGAATTGTGGTCTGTTGCCATTGCAGATGAGGCTCTTGCAGATCTGAAGTGGTTAGCTCTTCATTGTGGTCCTCCACCAACTCTTCCACATCCTCCCTAGTAACCTCCAACACCATGGACTTCCCCAGTGCCACAATTTGTTCCACAACAGGCTCAGGGTCCTGAGGCTCAGCCCCAAAACCTTCAAAATCCCTCTCTGGGACACAGTCTGGCCACAATTTTCTCAAAGTCCTGGAGCTCACTTCCTCCCAAGCCTTCCCTATATGGTTTATGCAATGGAGGATATTGAAATGATGTTTCCAAAACTCTTTTAGGGTCAATTGAGTGTCCGAGGTTATGTCAAAGCATCTTTGAAATATTGCTTTGGTGTACAGTTTTTTTTGAAGTTTGAAATGACCTGCTGGTCCATGGGCTGGAGGAGAGGAGTGGTATTAGGGGGCAAGAACTTCACTGTGATGAAAATAAAATCCTCCACAATTTGCGCTTCCAAGTCTCGAGGATGAGGAGCATTGTCCATTACCAGGAGGCACTTGAGGTCCAATTTATTTTCCAGGAGATATTTCTTCACACCAGGGCCAAACACTTCATTGAACCAATCATGGAAAATTTTCCTCGTAAACAATGCCTTAGTGTTAGCCTTCCACATCACACACAAATTAGCCTTGCAACACTGTATTTCTTGAACACTCTGGGATTTTCAAAGTGATACACGAGTAAAGGCTTCACTTTGAAATCCCCACTAGTATTACTACACAACATAAGAGTTAGCGTTTCATAGGCTTGTGTCCTGGCAGTGCCTTTTCCTCCTGTGTACATAATGTAGGTCCTGTTTGGCATTTTCTTCCAAAACAAGCCTGTTCCGTCACAATTAAAAACTTGTTGGGGTTTGAATTCTTCAGCCTCTACATAGCTTTTGAATTCATGCACATATTTTTCAGCCACACATTTGTCTGAACTGGCTGCCTCACCATACCTTATCACACTGTGTATGCCACTATGCTTTTTAAATCTGTCAATCAAGCCTTTTCTGGTTTTAAATTCGCTCACTTCAGCACTCGTTGCAGGCATTTTCTTGATGAGATCATCATGCAACTGCCTTGCTTTTTCAGATATTATTGCCTGCATAACACTATCTCCTGCTAATTCTTTCTCGTTGATCCACACCAACAACAAAGTCTCCACATCTTCCAGTATTTGCGATCTCTGTTTTGTGATCATATTTGCACCTTTTGCAACAACAGCTTCCTTGATTTCATTTCGCTTGGCCACGATGGAAGTGATGGTTGTACTATAGGGTTTGCCATACAGCCTGGCCAGCTCAGCAACACATACTCCACTTTCATATTTTGCTATTACAGTGGACCCCCGGATTACGTCATTTTTTCGTTCAAGAATGCTGTTCAAGTGCCATTACTGAACGAATTTATTCCCATAAGGAATAATGTAAATTAGATTAGTCCTTTTACACCCCCAAAATTACACTTACAAAAGCACTTACAAAAATAAACTTACATAAAAGGGCAAGTTTGGAGACTATCGTAAACCGAGGATCCACTGTATCTCCTTTTTCAGTTCTACCATATTTTTTCTGAGCCTCTTTACCACAGGGCTGGCACTAGGAGCTATCTTTGGGCCCATGGTGGCTTATTTAGCAGCTGCAAGCACTAAAAGCAATGGAATAATGACAATGTATGGTATGAACGCGTGGGGTGACCGTCACTCACTGGTAAACAATGGCACACTGACTCTGGATGGAGTGTTGGGCCATGCGGGCCATACGTACGCGTCCAGGATGAATTACTAATTCCGAGTGGATCTACGATTACCGAACCAATATTTTTACAAAAATTTTTTACTAATTCCGAATTTCACGAAATCCGACGACTACGAAAACCAGGGGTCCACTGTATAGTTATTACCTAATAAATCTTAAGTTAGCCCTAAGTTTGCCTAAGAAACACTCCAAAATAGGATCTTTAATAGAAACAGTGATATTATGCCAAGACTTATCATTCTCACCACTAAATTTACTACGTAATTGTAATATTGTTATATGTTTTATACTACCTCATTACTGTAAATCTATTTCGTATGCAAATAAATATATTAAAATGTATTGCTCCATTACCTGTGTCAATTAAGATTAAGAATTAGGATTAGTCTGGCAGAAATGCCTAGGCATGCTAGAAGCCATACTTGTAATTCACATTTTAAAATATGTAAACCAAATATTGTAAGCTTTGCAAGTTCTACCATTGTTGTGGGAATATTTCTAATCAATACTGTTAAAAGAATTAGTCTTAGATTTATAGTATTGACACCAGTGTTCACTTACTGCACTTATTTCACTACTGTTGTTCACTGAATATTTCACTACTGTTGTTCACTGAATATTTCACTACTGTTGTTCACTGAATATTTCACTACTGTTGTTCACTGAATATTTCATTACTGTTGTTCACTGAATATTTCACTACTGTTGTTCACTGAATACAGTGGTACCTCGAGTTACGATATTTTTTCGTTCGAGAATGCTGTTCAAGTGCCATTACCAAACGAATTTATCCCCATAAGGAATAATGTAAAATAGACTAGTCCTTTTACACCCCAAAAATATACTTAAAAAACATTTAAAAAAATAAACTTACATAAAAGGGCGATTTTGGGGACCATCGTAACTCGAGGTACCACTGTATTTCACTACTGTTGTTCACTGAATATTTCACTACTGTTGTTCACTGAATATTTCACTACTGTTGTTCACTGAATATTTCACTACTGTTGTTCACTGAATATTTCACTACTGTTGTTCACTGAATATTTCACTACTGTTGTTCACTGAATATTTCACTACTGTTGTTCACTGAATATTTCACTACTGTTGTTCACTGAATATTTCACTGCAGAATTCTTGGTTTCTGCAGTAAGCAGATTACAGACTTGACCTTACAGTATTTTCCATATATAGATATTGTTTATACTCTATATTAGCTCTCATGAATACACAAGACTGCTCTTTTTATAAAATATATAAGATATTCTCAACATTAATACAACTTATCTCCTCTATGAACTTATATGATTTATATGACTGACATTTCATTAACATATTTCACTCTCAACACTGTTATGGTATATCCCTTTTATATATTCTCATGAGTTTATAACTAAAATATTCCTGAAACATTAAACACTAACATTTTTTATCTTCTGAATGTACCCGTGTATGTTTCACAAGATTGCCTTTTAAGTTAAAACATTTCAGACACTCCAAACACTGATATGGTTTATCTCCTGTATGTACTCTCATATGTCTCACAAGACTACTTTTTTCAGTAAAACATTTCAGACACTCTGAACACTGATATGGTTTATCTCCTGTATGTACTCTCATATGTGTCACAAGATGGTATTTTACACTAAAACATTTTAGACACTCTGAACACTGATATGGTTTATCTCCTGTATGTACTCTCATATGTCTCACAAGACTACTTTTTTCAGTAAAACATTTCAGACACTCTGAACACTGATAAGGTTTATCTCCTGTATGTACTCTCATATGTGTCACAAGACTGCTTTTTACACTAAAACATTTCAGACACTCCGAACATTGATATGGTTTATCTCCTGTATGTACTCTCACATGTGAAACTAGCCGTTTTTTTAAACTAAAACATTTGAGACACTCTGAACATTGATATGGTTTATCTCCTGTATGTACTTTCATATGTGTCACAAGACTACCTTTTTCAAAATAACATTTGAGACACTCAGAACACTGATATGGTTTATCTCCTGTATGTACTTTCATATGTGTCACAAGACTACCTTTTTCAAAATAACATTTCAGACACTCAGAACATTGATATGGTTTATCTCCTGTATGTACTCTCATGTGTGTCACAAGACTGCGTTTTTCACTAAAACATTTCAGACACTCTGAACATTTATGCGGTTTATCTCCTGTATGTACTTGAATATGGCTCACAAGATGGTGTTTTGCACTAAAACATTTCAGACACTCTGAACACTGATATGGTTTATGTCCTGTATGTACTCTCATATGTGTCACAAGATTGCTTTTATTACTAAAGCATTTCAGACACTCTGAACATTGATATGGTTTATGTCCTGTATGTACTCTTATATGTTTCACAAGATTACTTTTATTACTAAAACATTTCAGACACTCTGAACATTCATATGATTTGTGTTCTTTATGTTTTTCCATATTTTTCAAATGAAGGTATGTATTTCATTTAACCCTTAACCAGGCCAGGTGTGCTCATATTTGATTCTCATAGAGGATATTTTAGAGGCGCCTAAAATAAATAAACTTGACAAATGAACACAAATAAATATGTCTTAGAATTGCTTATATTATCAGAATATAGGTTGCAAATGTTGCAGTGTCTCAAATTTGATGCGTGGCCTGGTAAAGGGTTAAAATATTTTAGTCATACAACAGTGGTATAGTTAATCTTCCTTATGTACTCACGTGTCTATTTCATGATTTCTTTTAACTATTTTGGACACTGAACATACAGTTTTCCTTATGAACATATTCCCATGTTAAGATTTATTTGGCCAAAACTTTCCCTACTTATAAGCACTAATAAAGTTTATATTGTGTGTTGAAAGACTATCATAATTTTTGTTTTGTGTTAAAAAAGTAATATATGTACTAGAACACTGCACATACACTCAACAACATTCTTATTATTTTCTCTTGTGTTTAAACAGATTTTTCTGAAAATTTGTAATTACGAAATTACTAACTTGTATTTTTTATTAAACCTTTGAGGGTCCAGACCCCAATCTGAAAATTCTCCATATGGTCCGAGAATTAAAATAAAATAAAAAATTATTTCTTATGAAATGGTAGAGAATCTTTTTCAGAAAATAATAAAGCAAAAAAGCACAAAATTTGATCAAGAACTGACGAAGTTATGCTCCCACAAATTTTGCTGTCAGCGATATTTATGCATCAGTGATTTTGCCCATTTTGAGTCCTATTTTTGGCCAATTACATTGTTCCATTAGACCAAATTCTTAGCTATTTTGCTAGTGTTCCATTTTTATCTATTGAGCAGAAGAAATTGACCAATCAACCATTTTAACTACCCAATAAAGTGATCAGAAATTGGTAATTTGGCCAATTTCACACAAAGTTCAAAATATTCCAATTTCAAAATAGGGTCCAGAATAAATAATACATGCATTCCTGACACTAAACTAACATTTCCTCTATTTATTAGTTATGTTTCCAGGCTTTACAAATGAATTCCATTTTTATTTTTATTCACATAATGAATTTTTAATCACACCAAAAATAGAAGATTTACTCTTATGCAATATTGTACATTCAGAAATGCACATTAGATGTGATTTGTTTACTCTTGAACATCGGCAAATATAGAACATTTCCACTAATCTCTGCTCAATTTTAAGCTATTTTCAGTACTAAAACCAATCAAAATCATCTCTGTTTCTGTAATACATCTTCCATGCTATCAAATGTGACCAAGAAACAGTGAATACTACCATAAAAACCATACGAAAAATACAACGAAAATTCACTGTTCAATCCAAAAACACGGTCGCAGTTTTTTTTCTCTCATTATGCACTGTGTGCTGCAAGATTTGTTTTATATGGTGTACACTTACCACAGATGTATTCTCTCATATCTTGGCCCAAATTTACTGCTCACAGCTTATCTGAGTGAGCTGAGCTCATGACGTAGTACTACGGCTTGGACCCTGGCTTAAAAGTCATAGAACTACAAGATGGACCCTTAAAGGGTTAATTACCATGCATTTTTAGATAGCATTCTCAATATAAAAAGCAACATTGTTTAATTAGTAATACTTAGCTAGTTAAAAATTAACACGAGTAACAGGTCCTGTCTTTTGTAAAGTACTGAAGATATAGAGCCTGGCAAGATACAACTTGGTAGTCTTCCACACAATACTTCTGCAATATCAGTTGTTGTTCAAGACACTGACACTGGTGCTTCTTGAAGTACTGAAGATATAGTGTCTGGCAAGACACAACCTGGTAGTCTTCCACACAATATTCTGTAAATATCAGTTGTTGTTCAAGACACTTACACTGGCACTTCTTGAAGTACTGAAGATATAGTGTCTGGGAAGACACAACCTGGTAGTGTTCCACACAATACTTCTGCAGTATCAGTTGTTGTTCAAGACACTTACACTGGTGCTTCTTGAAGTACTGAACATATAGTGTCTGGCAAGACACAACCAGGTAGTCTTCCACAAAATGCTTCTGCAATAGAAACATGAGTCAGTATAGTACAATATTCCACAATTACTAAAACAACATACTGAACTAGAATTTTTTTTCTCTATTGTCACTTTTCACTAAATAAAATTGTCACTTTTAAATAATTATCTGTAAAGATCTTTAAGATAAATTGCAAGTTGTGCATAATTATTATGTTAATTAATAATTTAGTAAACAATTTGACTTCAACATAAACATCTTTAATTTTTATTACATTCATAGGTATAATAATATTAACCCTTTCAGGGTCTAAGGTCATTTTTGGAAGGGGTGCGCCAGTGTCCAAGAATTTAAAAAAAAAAATATTCTTATTTTTTCTTGTGAATGGTAGAGAATCTTTTTCTGAAGGTAATAAAAAAAAGTACGAAATTTGATTGAAAATTGACGAAATTAGGCTCTTGCGAATTTTGATGTGTCAGCGATATTTATGCATCGGCGATTTTGCCGACTTTGACTCCCATTTTAGGCCAATTACATTATTCCAGTCGACCAAATTCTTAGCTATTTCACTAGTATTACTTCTATTCTATCGATTGAGCACAAGAAATCACCCAGTCAACTGTTTCAACTCCAAAATAAAGTGATTGGAAATTGGTAATTTAGCCAATTTAACTCAAAGTTCAAAATATTCCAATTTCAAAATAGGGTGCAGAATACACAATGCAGGCATTCCTGACACTAAACTAACATTTCCTCTGTTCATTAGTTACGTTTTCAGTCTTTACAAATGAATTTCATTTTTATTTTTATTCACATAATGAATTTTTATTCAAACCAAAAAATGGAAGATTTACAAATAATATCACCACATTTGTGAACGTATATTAGACCCACCAGCTAGCGTATTAGATGTGTGAGGTCATTTGTTTACTCTTGAACATCGGCAAAAATTTAACATTTCTGCTACTTTGAGCTCAGTTTCAAGCCATTTCAAGTACTAAAACCAATCAAAATCATCTCTATATCTGTAATATATCTTCCATTCTATCAAATGAGACCAAGAAATCGCAAATATAACAATAAAAAGTATACAAAAACACTGCAAAGTCGCTGTTTTAATACAAAATTACGGTTTCAGCTTTTATTCTTACATTATACACTATGTGCTGCAGGATTTGTTGTATGTGGTGCACACTTACCACATAGATGTATTCTCTCATATCGAGGCCAAAATTTACCGCTCATAGCTTATCTAAGTGAGCTGAGCTCATGACGTAGAACTACGGTTTGGACCCAGAACTCAAAGCCGTAGAACTACGGCACAGACCCTGAAAGGGTTTGGGGGTCGACAGGCCCTCTCCCAAACTTGTTCTCAGGGTCGAAATTTTTTTGAAAAAAAAAAAAATCTTATGAAACAATAGAGAATCTTTTTCCGATCATAACGACACCAAAAATATGAAATTTGATTGAAAATTTACGGAATTATGCTCTTGCGAAGTTATCGGTCTCGACGATGTTTATGCATCGGTGATTTCACCCACTTTGAGCCCTATTTTTGGCCAATTCCAATATTCCAGTCTACTAAAATCATAGCTATTTCACTAGAACTCTATTTCTTCTATCGATTGAGTACAAGAAACTGCCCATTTACCAATTTCAACAACCCAAAAAATTGGTCATAAATTTGCAATTTGACCAATTTCACACAAATTTCAAACAATGCCAATTTCAAAATGGGGTCCAGAATAAACAAGGCAGACATTCCTGGCACTAAAATAACATCTTCTCTGTTCATTAGTCACGCCTCCAGGCCCCTCTTACATTACTTTTGCTTTCCATTTTGAATTTTTATTCTCACAAAAAAATAGAAGATCTACTGTTATATATACAACTGCATCATTGTAAAACCAGTATAAATAATATCACCGCACTTGTGAAAGAATATTAAACTCACCAGTTGAAGTGTATTGGACACGTGGCGTGATTTGTTTACTCTTGAACATTGGCAAAAATCGAACATTTTTGCTGCTTTGAGCTCAATTTCAAGGTACTTGTCATCATAAAACCAATCAAAATCATCTCTTTTTCTGTAGTATATCTTCTATTCTATCAAATGAGACCAAGAAAAAGAGATTACATCAATAAATACCATACGAAAATAGACTGCAAAGTCGCTGTTTTAAACAAAAAATACGGTCGGAGTTTTTTTTTCTCATGCAGTGAGCGCTGCAGGTTTTTTTATACTGTGCACACTTACCACACAGGCTCATTCTTTCATATGTAGGCCTACCAGCCGTTTCCCGCTTAATTTGAGGCCACTAGAATTTACGCATACTAGAACGGCACCGACCCTGGCGCGTAAAACGTATTAGTACGGCACTGACCCCTAAAGGGTTAAAGTCTCCACATGTAGATCTACGTTCACTTGTGTAGTGCTCCGAATATTTTGAATATTTTAAATGAAGAGCACATTTTTATAAATGGTATAGGATATAACAAATTTTTTTAGGGCCAGTACTTACCGAGATTTAACAAGAAGCTGGATGCTCACCTGACGGCAACATTCACTCCTGCTGCTGGCAAAAGTGTTGCCAATATACCTTTTTTTCTCGTTTTTATTTTAATTTACAGATTTTCTATGTTCTGATAATTACAATTTATAATAGTTCTTGTGATTTCATAGCCAATCTTTGTTCTGACACTAACATTAGGTAATGAAATAGTCACAATCACACCTATAGGTGAACATTTTCACCTGCCTGGGTCATTTACTATTGTCTAGAAATATATACAAAGTATTTATAAGTCACTGCAATGTTTTAGACATGCTGGAGTATACCTTGAAACATGGTGTTATGACAAGTGTCAGTAAACTGCTGACAGGCAGTGACACTTGATGAATGTGCACTCAGGGAACACTGCTTTATTTGTTTTCACTGCTATACACAAAAATGTTTGTGTCTGTACTCACCTAATTGTACTCACCTAATTGTGGTTGCAGGGTCGAGACTCAGCTCCTGGCCCCGCCTCTTCTCTGTCTGTCTACCTGTGTGTGCCTGGAGTATATATATGAAACTCCTTGAAGAATGGTGTGTTGACAAGTGTCAGATAACTCTTGACAGCCCAGTGACATTTGATAAATGTCAGCAGTGTTGGAGGGAACCCTCCCTTTGTTTTCAATGTTACACACATGCCTGTCTGTCTGTCTGTCTCTGTCTATCTGTCTGTCTGTTTGTCTAGCTCTGCTTATCTGTCTTTCTGTCTGCCTGTGTGTGTGTCTTTCCGTCTGCTTGTCTTTCAGTCTCAGAGTGCGGCTCATAAACCAACAGGTATTATACACGATGCAAAAGTGACAATGTGTATTACTTTCCAGCCATGCTTATTATGTCTTATATCTACAAGCATTGTATAGCACTTTGCCTGGAATTTTTGGGTTATTCTAGGTAATTTACACTATGTATAATAACTGTACTTATGTGTACATGTGAGAGACAGAGATATAGGTCAAATAGATATAGACAGACAAAGATATAGACAAAGATAAAGACAGGTTTGGTACACAAACACGGATGGAATTACGAACAAGATGAAGAGTGGAATGAAGAATAGGTGAGGTGTCCCAGACATCATAGCTGTCCACAGAAACTAAACTAAATGAGACAGTATCAGATGCAATCTTCCCACAGGGATATCAAATCCTGAGGAAAGATAGAAGGAGCAGGAGGGAGGAGGGGTCGCACTGCTTGTAAGGAACCGCTGGAGATTCGAGGAAATGGAAGGAATGGAGGTTGTAGAAAGGGACTTCATAGTAGGTACCATCCAGTCCGGGAGACAAGATA
>WNWK01049250.1:0-13271 GCA_009830355.1 Cherax destructor | reverse complement strand
TGTTGTGTGTGTGTGTGTTTGTATGTTATTGTTTGTGTGTGTGTGTGACCCAACAATTAAAATTTGCACCAATAACTCATTACAGTTGTGGCTGGGTGTAGACTAATGGGTTGCCCATTGCTTTATAATTTGTTCATGAGTGCAACCATGTACAGACTAAGTAAATTTCCCATGATTCATTACCTTGTAACTAGTGAATTCATTACCATTGTACCTTGTTCAGCTATAAAAATTTTGGGGGCCCCCCCCCTCTGGACCCTTTACCTCTGTAATCTGAAAAAATACCTTTGTAACTTGTCATGTTGTGACCAGGGGGAGTTCATTACCTTTGTAACTTGCCCCAGCTATCAAACTTTGGGGCCCAGTCCCTGGACCCATTATTTACCTCTGTAATCTTTTGACTACCGCCCACAGGATGGGTATGGGGTATAATAAAGATATCAAACAAAAAAAACTAACTCTGTTCTGTATGTACACAATTCCGATTCCCATTACGAATCCATTGTAAGGATCCCTCTAATCAGCCCAAAATTTAAAAGGTGTCACTAATATTTTTTTTCCCCCAAAATTTATTCCGTATATAATTAGCTAAATTTGACACCTACATAAACGGCTGTTAATTCCAACTGGACCCAGGCAGGAGAGTATCAGCGAATCAACAACATTATACAAAGTGTGACAAGGAAAAGACAACATGCCCAACCCTTCTAGGGTAGGGAAGGTGCCCTAGCCAGGGCTTGCTACCACCTGCAGCTCACAAGACTGCCATTCCTTGCCCCCGGGGGGGGGTAAGATAAAAAGAAAAAAGAGGCCTAGCTTCTCTCGAGCCCTGTGGGGGGGGGCGTGGTGGGCCTGGGAACCCGTTGGGCCCAGAGTCAACCCCCCCCCCGGGGGCCCCCAAGAAAGAAGACAAGAAGAAAGAAGAAGATGACCGACACTCTCTACCCAGGGGGCCAATGCCGGGTCACCATTTGGAGAAGACCCGGGCCGGATGTACCGGCGAACCTACAACAACAACAACATCTTCCTTTGCAGATGACATCCGAATTTGCATGACAGTGTCCAAGATTGAAGAAACTGCAAAACTACAGACGGACATCAACTAAATCTTTAAATGGGCCACAGAAATGATGAGAAATTTCAATTACTCTGATATGGAAAACATGAGGAAATTAAAACTATATCAGAGTATAAAACAAATTCCAACCACACAGAAGAGTGAAAAACTAATGTAAAAGACCTGGGATCTCACCTTCAAAGACCACAACATTGTATCAATCTCATCTACTAGAAAAATGACAGGATGGATAATGAGAACCTTCAAAACTAGGGATGCCAAGCTCATAATGCGACCCCAGAGTGGGGCACAATTTATATATTGTATTATGATGTATATTTCCCTTTCTTATAATTTTATATCACTGATATTTTCGATATTAGCTAAATCGTTAATATCTTACTTTATATTATTATTTGACTTAGCTACATTAGTAGGTAGGATGTGCCATTTTACACTATTGTGCTCATTGTTCGAAAGTGTTGAGTAGCAGTCCGTGAGTTGGCAAACTTCCTCGCTAACTAGCACTTCGCTTGTTATACTGCCGGCTTCTATGGAGTGCTGGACAGTCCACGGGCGAGTCACGTGATCCCACCTGAGCTGGGAGACTGCCTCCCCTTTATCACTCTCTTTCATTTGCTGGTCCTGGATAGAGCAACACCTTGCTTTTGTCTCTGCTTGTTTTTTCATCATTTAGACTGTTTGGTAGAGTATGTGTTCGGTGGTGAGACGACGAATACTTCTCTGGACTCTGTGTAACTCTGTTCACAGAGAATAGCCTAGACTTAGTGATTTCAACGTTTTACTGGGCTGTGTGTCACAATGACTCTGAGATAACTCAGGTCTCTGGCTGTAGCTTCTGACCTAATTCGTTGTCACATCTGTGCATCGTTGCAGTCTGGGATTTTGGTTATGCTGAACTTAGATTCAGTATTAAGGGAGTTTTGTGACTATTATGGAGGATCTGCTGATGGTCTCCAGTTAGGGTCGTTATTTTATCTCCTTGTTCCTGACGCTGTGTTGCTGCTACTTGCTATATTGCTGTTCGGCGAATTGACCATTTTATTGTTCAAGCAAGCTGTTCTGGTAGCCTGTTAGAGAAGTTAGCTTATGAGAGGACGTTTAGTCCTGGAGCACATATACACACATACATACTCATATTTGTATATATCTTAGTATTATTGAACATTCCTGACATTGTACCAGATGGTACTTCAGAGCTAATAAGATATATGTGCCTTCAGCACAATAATATTGATTTTGAGAGAAGTGTAGGAGCTAACCTCCTAATTCATAACCTAATTAATATCCTGATTATGATCACATTGATTTACTCTGATACCCTAGACATTTTAACATTGTTAATAAACTTATCAAATTTAATTCTTTGGTTAGTACCCTCTCAGTTGAAATCCTATGATGCTGTTGAATATTACGGATAACTGGACCATAATACTGATTACTTGTTGCAAAAAGCCAGTAACAGGCTGGATGCTAGAGAGACATTCCTTTCTAGTGTTCACTGGAGATGTCTATTTCTTGTTTGTTGTTGTTGTTGATTTGCCGGTACTCTCCCGGCCCGGGTCTTTTCCAGATGGTGACACGGCCTTGGCTTTCTGTTGTAGGAGTGTCTGAGACCTATGTCTCCCATGGGAGGAGGTACAAGTATACCCTCATCGTCTAGGACCAACTTTCTCCAGGCCTAGCCACATTCCCCACCCTCACAGGGCTTGTAGGGAGAAGCTAGGCTTCTCTGGTCTGCCATCTTCCCTGCCCCAGGGAGGCTGATGGGAAGGGCAGTTTTGGGAGCTGCATGTGGTAGGAAGCTCCAGCTTTGGCACCTACCCTGCCCTAAAAGGGCTGGGCATGGTGATCCCCCTCGTCTATTTCTAATAAATATCATGTCTTTTGTAACACTCATGATGACACTCTTCAGGATGCTTGTTCTATCTAGGCTGGAATATTGCTGCACACTAACAGCACCTTTCAAGGCAGGTGAAATTGCTGACCTAGAAAATGTACAGAGAACCTTTACGGTACACATAACTGCAATAAAACACCTCAATTAATGGCAACCCTTAAGGTATCCCTCCCCAACGGGGATCGGAGGGAGAATGAGTGTGTGTCTGTATCAATGTGTCGTGTTTTTTGTTGTAGATTCGCCGGTACTCTCCCGGTCTGGGTCTTTTCCAGATTGTGACCCGGCCTTGACTCCCTGTCGTGGGAGTGTCTGAGACCTATGTACCCCCTCATCTTCTGGGACTAACTGTCCCCAGGCCTAGCCACGTTCCCTGCCCTCATGAGACTCGTAGGGAGAAGCTAGGTCCCATGTCTGCCATTTCCCACGCCCCAGGGAGACCGTGTGAAGGGCAGTCTTGTGAACTGCAGATGGTAGCAAGGAGGAGGAGGTGTTGATTCACCGGGAATTCTCCCGGCCCGGGTCTTTACCAGATGGCGAACCGGCTCCGGCTCCCTGGCGTGGGAGTATCAGAGACCTATGTCTCCCAAGGGAGGGGATAACCCTCATCGGCGGGACCAACTGGCCCCAGGCCTAGCCACATTCCCCACCAGCACGAGGCATGGAGGTAGATAGATGCTAGGCCTCTCTGGTCTGACACCTTCCCTAACGGGAAGGACAGGCTTACAAGCTGCAGATGGTAGCAAGCTCCAGCGCTGGCACCTATCCCACCCTAGAATGGCTGGGCATGGTGTCTCCTTTTGTTTTTGTTGAAGATTAGCCGGTGTACCGAAAATAAAAAAAGATTTTTGTTATACAATGGTTTATGGGATTGAATATTCCCTTCAAAATTAGTTTCCGTAAAAACCATACTTTTCATTGTATTTTTCTTCTTCTTCTTGTTGATTCGGCGGGACTCTCTCCCGGCCCGGGCCTTCTCCAAGTGGTGGCCCGGTCTTGGCTCCCTTTCTCGGGAGTATCTGCCATGCTAGGTGTCTGTATAAATGATTAATTTTATAATGATAATTGTAAGAGTTTGAAATATGTCATATAAACTAATTAAAACCGCTAAACTTTTTATAAAACAAGTTATATTAATTACAAAAAACAGATAATTTATATTTTATAATTATCTTACATTTTGCAAAATTTTATGTCAGTTTCAAAGGTAGACTAAAGTAATATAACAAGTGCGATACCTGGAGAGGGTTTCGGGGGTCAACCCCCCCCCGCTGCCCGGTCTGTGACCAGGCCTCATGGTGGTCTGCTGTATAACCCTTGTGGTTTAGCGCTTCGTTTGATTATAATAATGATCATGGTTGTCTGGGCGTGATCAACCAGACTGCTACTGCTGGCCTCAGGCAAAGTGACGTACGAACCACAGTCCGGCTAGTCAGGTACTGACTTTAGGTGCTTGTCCAGTGCCTGCTTATAGACAGCCAGGGGTCTATAGGTAATCCCTCTTATGTATGCTGGGAGGCAGTTGAACAGTCTTGGGCCCCTTACACTTATTGTGTTGTCTCTTATCGTGCTAGTGGCACCACTGCATTTCATTGGGGATGATGTTGCATCGTCTGCCGAGTCTTGCTTTCATAGGGAGTGATATTCGTGTGCAACTTTGGAACTAATCTCTCTTGGATTTTAAAATTGTATATAATCATGTATGTTTCCTGCCTACATTCTAGGGAGTACAGATTGAGGAACTTTAAGCAGGATACAATAGATATCTACTTGCTACTAAGATACACAGCAATACACAACTGCAGACCACATCAAGTTAGGGGAGGTATTGCAATCTATTACTCTAATGAAATTTTCTGTTGGGCCACCACTTGCTATAATGATGAATATGGAGAATATATTTTTGCTAATTTTGCTGCACAAAACCTTAAGACTCCCATAACAATCAGGGCCATTTACCGGATGCCTCAAACAAACATCCCAAATTTTAGCGATAAAATAAAAATGCTAATAACAAACAACCAAATGAACAAACACCACCTTATCTTAGCTGGAGACTTCAACATTAACCTTGGCCTACCAGATGACCAGCCAGTAACTGATTTCATCAATAATATAAACATCACACTTCTCATACCAACAATAACTAAACCAACCAGGCTTACTGAGACGAGTGCAACCCTAATCAACCACATATGGACCAATATCCTAGCTTCATCTTCATCCTTGGATCAAGATGAATTCTCCAGTCAAGATCAAACCCTTCAGTGGGACAGTGAATGACTCTATGAAGCTTGCACTTGTTACTGTCGTTGGTAATGACCTTCATGTCAAGATCAACACAATTCTGACACTGAAAGAAGTGTTTGTTGTAGTTTGCGACGACGATGTCGAAGCTGAAAAACAACTCACGTCATCTGCTATGACTACTCTCTCAGACCGTGACTTTCAAGTCATGTCATCTCCAGTAAATCCTGTCAAACGATTTGTCTTTTTAAAAAGGTTTGATAAACTGATCACTTCTCAACCTCTGACGACCTGAAGACTTCTATTGAAGATCAAAATCCTTGGACAAAGGTTGACCACATCTCCAAGATACCTACAGCATCATCCATGTTGAAGATTACGTTCACGGATGTAACTATGGCTGCCCAAGCTCTGGCTGACGGTCTTGACATTTACTACTATTTTATCAACTACCAACACATTGAACGTCATCATCATGTAGCACAATGTTGGAGTTGTTACTCGTATCTACACACTACAAGACACTGTCCTATTAAGGATACTAAGTTCTGCTCTACCTGTGGGAGTGAAGGCCACGACTACAAGACCTGCACCGCCACTACTCCACCTAAGTGTTTAAATTACAAGAATGGCCATCATACTCTTGCTGCTCGATGTCCCACACGTTAGTTTAATATCTTTATTATGCACCCCATACCCATCCTGTGGGCGGTAGTCAAAAGATTACAGAGGTACATAATGGGTCCAGGGACTGGGCCCCAAAGTTTTGATAGCTGAGCAAGTTACAAAGGTAATGAACTCACAAGTTACAAAGGTAATGAACTCACAAGTTTCAAAGGTAATGAATCATGTAAGTAAATTTACTTACTTACGTTTATACATGGTTACAATTATGAACAAATTATAAAGTAATGAGCAATTCACTAGTCTACACCCGGTCACAACTATAATGAGTTATTGTTGTAAATATTAATTATTGGGACACACACACACACACACATATATATACACACACACACACACACACACACACACACACTATATATATATATATATATATATATATATATATATATATATATATATATATATATATATATATATATAACACACACACATACACAAACAGATCCTGAGGAAAAATAGAAGGAGCAGGGGGAGGAGGGTCGCACTGCTCATAAGGAACCATTGGAGATTCGAAGAAATAGAAGGAATGGAGGTGTGTAGAGAAAGGGACTTTATAGTAGGTACCATCCAGTCTGGGGAGCACAAGATAGTCATAACAGTGATGTATAACCCACCACAGAACTGCAGGAGGCCAGGAGAGGAATATGACGAGAACAACAGAGCAATGGTGGACACTGGCGGAGGTGGCAAGAAAAGCGCACTTGAGCAGAGTGAAGTTACTGGTCATAGGCGATTTTAACCACAGGAAGATCGATTGGGAGAACCAAGAACCACGTGGGGGTCCAGAAACATGGAAAGCCAAGATGATGGACGTGGTACTGGAAAACCTGATGCATCAACATGCCAGGGACATGACCAGAGAGAGAGGAGAGTACGAACCAGCAAGGCTGGACCTTGTATTCACCCTGAACAGCTCAGTCATCGAGGACATAACATACGAGAGCCCCCTGGGAGCCAGCGACCATATGGTGCTGAGCTTTGAGTACACATTAGAGCTACAGGGGTGGAGAGGGAAAACAGTACTGATAGAGACAAACCAGACTTTAAAAGAGGGGACTACACAGGTATGAGGAATTTCCTGCAAGAGGTTCAGTGGGAAAGGGAAATGGAAGGACAGTCAGTAAATGAAATGATGAAATACGTAGCGACAAAGTGCAAAGAGGCAGAGGAACGGTTTATACCCAAAGGAAAAAGATTAAATGGGAAGGCCAGAAAGAGCCCCTGGTTTACCCAAAGATGCAGGGAGGCAAAGACTCAGAGTGTCAGAGAATGGAAAAGGTACAGAAGGCAAAGAACCCAAGTAAACAAAGAGATTAGTCGCAGAGCTAGAAACGAGTATGCACAGGTATGGAGGGAGGCCCAAAAACAGTGTGAAAATGACATAGCTTCGAAAGTCAAGTCTGACCCAAAACTGATGTACAGTCACATCAGAAGGAACACAACAGTCAAGGACCAGGTGATAAGGATGAGGAGAGAAGATGGGGAACTCACAAGTAACGATCAAGAGGTATGTGAGGAGCTCAACTCGAGGTTAAAGGAAGTATTCACAGTGGAGGCTGGAGGCAGCTGGGTAGACAGGACAAAGTGCATCACCAACAAGGAATGTATCAATTGCTGGAGGGCATACACACAACTGAGGAGGAGGTGAAGCAGTTACTCATTGACCTTGATACCTCAAAGGCGATGGGTCTGGACAATATCTCCCCGTGGGTCCTTCGGGAAGGAGCTGAGGTACTGAGTGTGCCACATTCCTAGAAACTGGGCAGCTATCTGAGGTATGGAAAAAGGCCAACGTAGTCCCCATCTTTAAAAAAGGAGACAGAAAAGAGGTACTAAACTATAGACCGGTGTCACTTACGTGTATAGTGTGCAAAGTCTTGGAGAAAATAATCAGGAAAACAATGGTGGAGCATCTGGAGCTGAACAGGATAATCAACGCCAGACAGCACGGATTCAGGGAAGGCAAATCCTGTGTAACAAACCTGCTGGAGTTCTATGACAAAGTAACAGAGGTAAGACAAGAGAGAGAAGGGTGGGTTGATTGCATTTTCCTGGACTGCAAGAAGGCCTTCGACACAGTTCCTCATATGAGAGTAGTAAAGAAGTTGGAAGACCAAGCGTGTGTAACAGGAAGGGCACTGGAATGGATCAGAGAATACCTCACAGGGAGGCAACAATGGGTCATGGTGCGTGATGAGGTATCACAGTGGGCGCCTGTGACGAGTGGGGTACCACAGGGGTCAGTCCTAGGACCAGTGCTATTCTTGGTATATGTGAATGACATGACGGACGGGATAGACTAAGAAGTGTCTCTGTTCGCAGATGATGTGAAATTAATGAGGAGAATCTCATCGGATGAGGACCAAGCAGGACTTCAAAGAGACATGGACAAGCTTGACATCTAGTCTAGCAACTGGCTTCTCGAATTTAATCCCACCAAATGCAGTCATGAAGATCGGAGAAGGGCAAAGAAGACCGCTGACAGAGTACAGGCTAGGTGGACAAAGGCTACAAACCTCGTCAAAGGAGAAAGACTTTGGGGTGAGTATAACACCAAGCACGTCTCCGGAAGCACTCATCAGCCAGATAACTGCGGCAGCATATGGGCGACTGGCAAACCTAAGATTAGCGTTCCGTTACCTAAACAAGGAATCGTTCAAGACACTGTACACCGTGTACGTCAGGCCCATACTATAGTATGCAGCACCAGTCTGGAACCCACACCTGGTCAAGCACGTCAAGAAATTAGAGAAAGTGCAAAGGTTTGCGACAAGGTTAGTTCCACAACTCAGGGGACTGTCCTATGAAGAAATGTTGAGGGAAATAGGACTAACAACACTGGAGGACAGAAGGGTTAGAGGACACATGATAATGACATACAAAATACTGCGTGGAATCGACAAGGTAGATAGTGACAGGATGTTCCAGAGAGGGAACACAGAAACAATGGGGCACAACTGGAAGCTGAAGACTCAGATGAGTCAAAGGGAAGTTAGGAAGCATTTCATTAGCCATAGAGTAGTCAGGAAGTGAAATAGTCTAGCGAACGATATAGTGGAGGCAGGAACCATACATAGTTTTAAGACAAGGTATGATAAAGCTCATGGAGCAGGTAGAGCAGGGAGAGCAGAGACCCAGTAGCGGACAGCAAAGAGGCAGGGCCAGGAGCTGAGTCTCGACCCCTGCAACCACAATTAGGTGAGTACACACACACACACACATACACACACATACACATGATACAAAATACTGAGCAGAATAGATAAGGTGGACAGAGACAGGATATTCCAGAGAGGGGACACAGAAACAATGGGTCACAATTGGAAGTGGAAGACTCGGATGCGTCTAAGAGATGCTAAGAAGTATTTATTCATCTATAGAGTAGTCAGGAAGTGGAATAGTCTACCAAGTGATGTATTAGAGGCAGGAACCATACATAGCTTTAAGACGAGGTATGATAAAGCTCATGGAGCAAGGAGAGAGAGGACCTAGTAGCAATCAGTGAAGAGGCAGGGCCTGGAGCTAAGTCTCGACCCTGCAACCACAATTAGGTGAGCACACACACAAACACAGGTGTGGTAATGCTTTATTTACAGGGAGCAAAGTCAGGGTATTTTTCCAGAATGGTCTGTAATATACCACTGTGGATAAAATACTTTGACATATCTTGAACATTTCTGAGTGAGTTGTCTCTGAATTCATTAATTTTATCGCACTCCAGTACATAATGACGCAGGATGTGACAATAATCCAACTGGCAAAGTTTACATTTTGTTTGGTCTACATCTGGTGGTGGTGATTTAACCTGCCAAAGATACTTGTAACCCAGCCGGAGGCGGGCGGTAGTGACATCCAAGAGCCTACTTATTTTGTTGGATGCACCATAGACATGTGGCTAATCCTTCATGATAGAATGATGATAGATGGACTGACTGGTGTCAATCTCCCTGAGTCTTAAGTCAATGAAATTCATTTGAAGTTCTTTTTGTATTATTGTTCTCAAACTGCTAACTGACAAGCCAAGATTGTAATCTAGCCCATCTTTGAAAGCATAAAACTTAGCCAATTTATCAGTTCTATCATGCATCTGAAGACCAATGTGAGATGGAATCCACAGTATGTGCACTCTGACTCTACTATCCAGAATCCTACCATACCTGTGTCTGGCTTCTGACACAAGCATGCTACAAGTTATACTTGATGAGTTGAGAGCATTTATGGATGACAGAGAATCAGTTACAACTAAAGTGTCAACCTTAGATACATGGACGCATTTGAGTGCAAGGAGTATGACAAACAGTTCTGTCTGAAGGGTAGAGGCCCAGTTATTGATGCGTGTTCCAATTTCTTTATGAGAGCCATCACTCTGCATGACGTTTCCAAAATTTGCTTGTAAGAGATAAGTGAACTGTAGATATAAATCCAAATGTACAATTGTTACCCCTTTTGGGACCTCGTTCCTGGGCCTTTTGTGTATCCATATGCTCTTGCACTACCGTCCACATGATGGATATGGGGTGCACAATAAACTAGCCACTTCGGTGGCAAAATCTAATCTTATCAACCCACACTAAGCCACTAGGTAAAAGTTTGCTTTTAGCGGCATTTTACTGGTAATGCAAAGCAGTGCAGACACACTGGAAGCAGATTTCATACTGGCTTCCTCGGCAGAGCTGGCTTGAATTACCCGAGCTGGCTTAATAGCTTTGCTTTCTCGATGCAGGATAACAATGGTACGGCAGGAACACTGTAGAACGTTCACAGAGACGTGCTGGGAGTCAGAACAGCTGTAACTGCATGCTAGCTTGGCATGTTCTGGCTGGCTTGGAGTGCTGTTAAGCCTGCCCGGCTAAACCCGCCCTTATCCCATATGACGATAATGGCGATGAGTGCCACTCTCAAGGTCACCCACCAGACCAGGCTTGTGTTCCTCGTACATTCCTCAGCCTACGTTGGTACTGATGCTCGCTCACTGTCCTGGGTCAGCGATATCAATACTCGTGCAAATAGTTACTCCACACCTACAGCACTTAACACTTCTAGCACACCTACCTTGCAATGACAGACGAATTTTCACTCTGTGCACAAACAAATCAGCACAAACTTACTATGTTTGTAGGTGAAGCTCTGGCATGTCCCATTTAAAAAGCCGTCTCTGGTAGCCAAAGGAGTTACCAGGTACTGCAATGCTCGTTAAATTGTTCTTAACTAAGCCACTAGGTAAAGATTTGCTTTTTGTCTTGATGGCTTTGCTTTCTCTATGCACAAAAACACTGGTATGACAGGAACACTGTAGAACGTTTACGTAGACGTGCTGGGGTTCAGGACAGCTGTAACTGCAGGCTGTCTTAGCTTGTCCTGGCGGAAATCGTGGAGTGCCAGCAGGAGGACTGACAGTGGCACTCAGGTACTTATGTGGGCAGGCAAGATCCACCTCTAGACCATAAGTAAATAGAGGTGAATGGCTGAGTTACAAATCGAGGAAGGAGGGGAGGAGGCAGGAGAGGAGTAGTGAAGGTGGGCCTTCTGGAGCCACTTCAAACCAACAATGTGTGTTTCAGTAGGTACATCACTAGTCACAGCTCACACATAAGAGTTTCAGCAACAATGCAGCTGCGATCCAACGATATGAGTTGCATGATGAGTTATCAGTCGGGTGAAATAAGCAGTCGTGAGATAGAAGGCCTAGGACATCACCCAACACACACACGTCCTCTCCCCTCAACCACTCAGCCCACACTGTTGTTCGAAGAGGTACACTTATGTTCATGTTGGCCAAGGAGATTGCAGGTAACAATGTTAAATTCTGTTCCTCTATTTTCAATGACTTGTTAGTGGCCAATGGGACCAGTCCCATAATAATCCCAAATAATGTGCAGTTTATTATGAACCAATCTCCTCAAGATAGGACTCATGTGCCCTCCACTACCCCCACAAACACACAACCTTCATCCCACAATCAACACTTTACAGTAATGACAGACCCAGTAACAACTCAGCCCGTTTCATTACTACCTAACCATGAACTTGCGCCAGACACTGGTGCACAAACTACTGAAGCTGACACTGCAGTCCAAGTACCTTCCCAGGATACTTCAACTGGACTGTCAAATTTACACTTGGAGCCCCCTATGTCTCCTATATTTGAGAGGCCTCTGCCTCCAGAAACTAGGTTTACCACACCTCGAATGTCGGACGATGACTCTGACGCATCTGTTGATATCACTACCTCCAGTGAGGAAGGGGAAATTGTCAGTACTCAGGATACTACTCAGAACTACACTCCTCCCCTTGATGAGTCGAGTAAGGAGAGGTTGCAATCAAACTGTCCCCATAATCTCAGAAACCAGCAACTCTCTGCCCACAACAAAAGTGCAAACTACAACAAATACAACTTTTCAACTTAATATTCAACATTTATTTAACAACCAGTATCTCCTCGAAGTTGAATTACACAATGATGATGATGATGGTGATGATGATGGTGATGATGATGGTTATGATGATGGTGATAATGATGATGGTGATGATGATGATGGTTATGATGATGATGATGTTGATGATGATGATGGTGATAATGATGATGATGGTGATGATGATGGTGATAATGATGATGATGATGATGATGATGATGGTGGCGATGATGATGGTGGTGATGATGGTGATGATGATGGTGATGATGGTGATGATGATGGTGATGATGATGATAATGATTGATGATGATGATGATGATAATGATGATGGTAATGATGATGGTGATGATGATGATGGTGATGATGATAATGATGATGGTGATGATGATGATGGTGATGATGATGATGAAGGTGATGATGATGATGATAATGATGATGATGGTGATGATTATGGTGATGATGATGGTGATGATGATGGTGATGATGATGGTGATGATGATGATGATAGGGATGATGATAATGATGATGGTGATGATGATGGTAATAATGATGATAATGATGGTGATGATGATGATGATGGTGATGATGATGATGGTGATGATGATGATGATCATGATGATGATGATGATCATGATGATGATGATGATGATGATGGTGATGATCATGATGATGATCATGATGATGATGGTGATGATGATGATGATGGTGATGATGATAATGATTATGATGATGATGGTGATGATGATGATGATGTTGATGATGATAATTATGATGATGATGATGGTGAAGATGATGATGATGGTGAAGATGATGATGATGGTGAAGATGATGATGATGATAATGATGATGATGATGATGATGATGATAATGATGATGATGATGATGATGATGATGGTGATGATGTGTTGTGGGTTCTTTACATAGATTGGGTAATATAATAAAGATGAGC
>WNWK01049249.1:0-13271 GCA_009830355.1 Cherax destructor | reverse complement strand
TGAAATATTTTTCAAAACGAGCTTGGTGCCCCGGGGTATGGAAAACATCGTCTAGTTCTGACTAGGCGTCCATACTTATCTGGGGTCTAGTTTTGGATTTGTGCAGGACCCAGTTCCTGCAGCAAATGGTTAGTAGACAACAAATTATCGTTACATCTGGGGAAAACAGAAGCCATACTTTTGGCATGAAACATAAACTGAGAAGGGTAAATAATTTTAATGTCCGGTGTAATAATCCATCACTTCAGTTTCCTCAGTAAAATATCTGGGAATAACCTTTGACCCATACATGTCAGGAGAATTGATAGGGAACAGTGTGGTAAAGAAAGCGAATGCCAGACTGAAGTTCCTCTACAGACAAGCACAGTGTCTACCTACTGAGGCTCGCAGGACCCTATGTCTAGCCCTTATACAATGTCATATGGACTTCGCTTGCTCTTCATGGTACTCTGCCTTGACAAAAAAACTGAAAGATAAGCTGCAAATCTCTCAGAACAAAATGGTAAGATTCATCCTGGACCTGGGACCTAGAGAACATGTAGGCCAGGATGAATTACAACAATTAGATATGCTGAATATTGAAGACAGAGTAAAACAACTTAAATTAAATCAAGTTTAAAAAATTGCTCACAGTGTCCAGAATATCTTGCTGCCAATTTTGTCAAGGCTGGGAACCAAAGCAGTCATAGTACTAGGGGGAGAGAGCACAACTTTGTAGTTCCCACAGTCAGTGGCCAGGCTTCAAACACCTTTTATTGTACAGCAATAAAGGAATGGAACAGACTGCCTGCACATGTCAAAGCCAGTCATAGCATCAGCCAGTTCAAGAAGAGAGCCAAAAGGTACCTAATGAATGTAGCGACAGAAAGGGAGGAGAATGATTTTTTATTTTTTTAGCTAACACACATGTAAATGTAAATAACTCTTTTTACCTTATTCCTAGTATACATATATCCTTTATAATATAATAACATATATACCCTGGTATATATCCTAGTATATATCCTAGTATATATCCTAGTATATCCTAGTATATATCCTAGTATATCCTAGTATATATCCTTTATATTATAATAACATATATCTCCTACAGTGTATAATATTAAGGTATAAAATGGACCCCAATGGAAATAAGTCACTCTGTCTGACTTTTTTGGGTTATCCTAGGTTTTCTACACATATGCTGCTATGTATGATAATCTATGTAACTGTATTTGTGTATACCTGAATAAACTTACTAACTTACACCACACATTGCCCTCAGACATGACATCTCCACTTCCTCCAGCCTTTTCCTTGTTGCAACATTCACAACCCATGTCTCACACCCACAAGCTCCTCAGTGCACCACTCACCTTTTTCTGATCGTTAATTCTATGATTCACCTCATCCTTCATATACCCATCTACTGACACATCCACGTCCAAATATCTTAACACATTCACCTCCTCCATACTCTCTCCCTCCATTCTGATATCCAATCTTCCGTTATCTAATTTTTGTAATCCTCATCACCTTACTCTTTCCTTTATTCACTTTCAATTTATTCTTTACATACTCTACCAAACTCATCCACCAACCTCTGCAACTTTTCTTCAGAATCCCCCAAAGCACAGTGTCATCAGCAAAGAGCAACTGTGACAACTCCCACTTTGTGTTAGATTCTTTATCTTTAACCCCACACCTCTTGCCAACACCCGAGCATTCACTTTCTTACAACTCCATCTATAAATATATTGAACAACCAAGGTGACATCATACATCCCTGTCTAAAGCCTACTTCTACTGGGAAATAATCTCCCTCTCGCCTACATACTCTAAACTGAGCCTCACTATCCTCGTAAAAACTTTTCACCGCTTTCAATAACCTACCTCCTATTCCATACATTTGCAACATCTGCCACATTGCCCCCGTATCCACCTTATCATATGCCTTTTCCAAATCCATAAATGCAACAAACACCTCTTTACCCTTATCTAAATATTGTTCACCTATATGTTTCACTGCAAACACTTGGTCTACACACTCCCTACCCTTCCTAAAGCCTCCTTGTTCATTTGCTATCCTGCTCTCCGTCTTACTCCTAATTCTTTCAATAATAACTCTACTATACACTTTACCAGGTATACTCAACAGACTTATTCCCCTATAATTTTTACACTCTCGTTTGTCCCCTTTGCCTTTATACAAAGGAACTATGCATGCTCTCTGCCAATCCCTAGGTACCTTACTCTCTTCCATACATTTATTAAATAAAAACATTAACCACTCTAAAACTATATTCCCACCTGCCTTTAACATTTCTATCTTTATCTCATCAATCCCAGCTGCTTTACCCCCTTTCATTCTACTCACTGCCTCACGAACTTTCCCCACACTCACAAGTGGTTCTTCCTCACTCCTATAAGATGTTATTCCTCACTCCTATAAGATGTTATTCCTCCTTGCCCTATACACGAAATCACAGCTTCCCTGTCTTCATCAACATTTAACAATTCCTCAAAATATTCTCTCCATCTTCCCGATACCTCTAACTCTCCATTTAATAACTCTCCTCTCCTATTTTGAACTGACAAATCCATTTGTTACCTAGGTTTTCTCAACATATTAATCTCACTACAAAACTTTTTCTTATTTAAAAAAAATTGTTTAATAACATCTCACCCACCCTCTCGTTTGCTCTCCTTTTACATTGCTTCACCACTTTCTTAACCTCTCTTTTTCTCTCCATATACTCTTCCCTCCTTGCATCACTTCTACTTCGTAAAAACCTCTCATATGCTAACTTTTTTCTCTCATACTACTCTCTTTACATCCTCATTCCACCAATCGCTCTTTTTCCCTCCCGCACCCACTTTCCTATAACCACAAACTTCTGCTGAACTTACCCCATACATCTTCTACCTCACTGCCTATACTCTCACTAGCCCATCTGTCCTCCAACAGTTATTTATATCTTATCCTATCTGCCTCCTCCTTTAGTTTCCATTCTCCTTGTATCCCATCTACCTTTTACACTCACTGTAGGTACAACTAAAAAGTGATCTGATATATCTGTGGCCCCTCTATAAGCATGTACATCCTGAAGTCTACCCAACAGTCTTTTATCTACCAATACATAGTCCAACAAACTACTGTGATTTCGCCCTACATCATATCTTGTATACTTATTTATCCTCTTTTTCCTAAAATATGTATTGCCTATAACTAAACCCCTTTCTATACAAAGTTCAATCAAAGGGCTCCCATTATCATTTACACCTGGCACCCCAAACTTACCTACCACACCCTCTCTACATGTTTCTCCCACTTTAGCATTTAGGTCCCCTACCACAATTACTCTCTCACTTGGTTCAAAAGTTCCTATACATTCGCTTAACATCTCCCAAAATCTCTCTCTCTCCTCTACACTCCTCTCTTCTCCAGGTGCATACACACTTATAAATGTACTTATAAAAAAGCATTTGTATGAGGTATCTTAATTTTTAAAGGGGTTAACCGGTAAGTCAGCGGAAGGCCTTTGTCAGATGTCCAAAAGCTCAAGTGGTGGGTCATCATATGACTAAGACCCGCATCAGGAAATAATTGGCCAGTTTCGTGATGAAAATTTACTAACCTTACAGTAGTTTTTCTATCAATTATTTTATTAACACATCGGTCGTTTCCCACCGAGGCAGGTGATCCGGAAAAGAAGAAACACTTGCATCATCATTCACTCCATCGCTGTCTTGTCAGAGGCGCTCCTACACTACAGTAAAAAAAATGCAATATATCTCCACGGTCCACTATTCCTTCAGAGTGCAGGCACTGTCGTACCCACCTCCAGGACTCAAGTCCAGCTAACCGGTTTCTCTAAATCCCTTCATAAATGTTAATTTGCTCACACTCCCACAGCAAGTCATGTCATAAATACCATTTGCCTCAACTCATTCCTATCTAAGCCCCTCACACACAACCTCCTTTACCCCCTCCTTCTAATCTTTATATGACGACTCATACCCCGCCTTCCACTACAGATTTATATGCCGTCAATGCCATTTAATTTCGTTCCATCCTCTTTAAATGTCCTTCAGCCCTCTGGGTAATACTTTCAGAAACTCCGGACCTCCTTTTAATCTTCATGCTATGATTTCTCTGCATAATATTCATAATGCTCATTGCTCAGACACACCTCCACTGCCTCCAGCCTATTCTTTTTTGGCAACGTTCACCACCAATGCTTCACATCCATATAAAAGTATTGGTACCCCAATACTCTCGTACATTTCAATCTTTGCTACCATGGATAACATTTTTTGTCTCCACAAACTCCTCAGTGCAACCAACTTTTTCATTTCATCAGTTTTATGATGCACCTCGTCTTTCATAGAGCCATCTGCTGACAAGACGAGAATACATTCACTTCCTCCATACTCCTCCCTCCAATCTGATATCCAATCTTTCATTGCCTAATTGTTTTTGTTATCCTCATCAGCTTGCTCTTTCATATGTTCACCTTTTATTTATTTCTTTTACATACCCTACCAAACTCTTCCACCAACCTCTGAAA
Organism: Cherax destructor; assembly: GCA_009830355.1. Taxonomy (NCBI): domain Eukaryota; kingdom Metazoa; phylum Arthropoda; class Malacostraca; order Decapoda; family Parastacidae; genus Cherax; species Cherax destructor. The sequence goes on along the minus strand of WNWK01049249.1, from coordinate 8,721 downwards.
CTTCTCTTCAGAATTTCCAAAAACCACTGTGTCGTCAGGAAAAAAGCAACTGTGACAACTCCCACTATATGTTAAATTCTTTATCTCTTAATCGTACACCTCTTGCGAACACCAGAGAAATCACTTCTATTACAACCCCATCTATAAATATACTGAACAACTATGGTGACATCACGCTTCCCTGTCTAAGGCCTTCTTTAAATGGAAAATAATCTCTCTCTCTCCTATATACTGTAACCTAAGCCTCATAATCCTCGTAAAAACTCTTAAATGCTTTCAATAACCTACCATCTATTCCATATACTTGCAACATCTGCTCTATTTCACCCTCATCCACCATATCATATGCCTTTTCCAAATCCATAAATGCAACGAAAACCTTTTGACCCTTATCTAAATATTATCCACCTATAATGCTTCACTGTAAACACTTGGTACACACCCTCTACCTTTCCTAAATCCTCCTTGCTCATCTGCCATCCTGCTCTCCATCTTACTTTTAATTCTTTCAATAATAATTCTACCACACACCTTACCAGGTATACTCAACATTCTTATTCCTCAATAATGTTTACACTCTCATTTGTCCCAATTGAATTTATACAAAGGAACTATGCATTCTCTCGGCCAATCCCTAGGTACCTTCCCTTCTTTCATATATTTGTAAAATAAAAGCACCAACCATTCCAAAACTATATCCCCCACCTACTTTTAACATTTCTTTCTCGATGTATCAAAATTCTCACCTGATAATATGTATTTCAAGCAGAGAAACCAAAAATGATCCCACGAATCGCACCATTACTTTCTAAAATAATCATAAGATATTTTCCATAAAGAAAGGAATGCAGAAAGATTCATAGCAACTTCAGAGACATAAGACGTAAAAAAATGTAGTTGACTCATAATAAAAAAAAATATCCACAAAACGATAATACTACAAAAGCGTAATCGACAAGCATACAACCTTACAACAGGGTTGTCTACCCATTCATAAAAAAAAGAATGATTCTGCAACGGTAAAACATTCCTCCCCTCCCTAAAAAAAAACCCTCTGCAGTCTGCAACACAAGAGTTGGCCGCATCGCATGTCTGGGTGCGATTGCGAGAGAGGGTCAGGTCAGGCCAGGTAATTGAATAATTGAATCCAAGTGCTTTGTATCGTGGACGGGAACCGTAATCTTGGAAAGGGTTGGACAGGTGACCGCAAGATACAACCCTACGTGACCGCTGCGACCATCCCTTCTTGATGGATGCTACTTAATCTTCTTGGTGATCAATCTCTTCTTGACTTTCATATTCAATTTCCCATTTTTTTGTGCTGGTGTTGTTCATGTTGGTTGTGCTGTGAATGTGTGTGTGTGTATGTGTGTGTGTGTATGTGTGTGTGTGTATGTGTATGTGTGAAGGTCGTTGCCAATCTTCTTAGGAAAAGTATAATAGAAAAAGACAATAATAACAATAACAATAAACACTTTATTTTAATAGAAAGAAATGTAAATAATAAATACGTAAATATGACTATAATAATCCTATCTTAAGAAAAATGAAAAGTGAAAACAAAAATATATATATCTGATCCAAAGCTAGATATTTACAGATGTGTTGATCTTGTTAACACAGTAGCTATGAATCGATATTAGACTCCGTGTTGTTGGTGCATCGATGAAGGTTAACTCCCACTCTGGATTCGCCACCCAGCTCTCGTGAGAGAAGGGTGTGCTACTCTGGTCTCTGGCCCCTGGTGGAGACTGTGAGCAACTTTATTTTCACTGTCATGGCGGCGGTGGGCAGACGCCGCATCAACACCGTCTGCATAGACATGGTTACAGGAGTAATCCAACCTGCTGTGGCGGCTACAGTAATACCTACTATTCTTCGTGATATATACAACATTGATATGGAGGAACTGTATGGAGTGGCACTAAATGGCATGAATAGGATCTTTGTGAAGTTGTTAACGGCTGCAGCATATGAGACATTGGTAGAGCGACATCAAGACAACGTCTACACGGTCAATGCGACATTGCAGGTGCGATTAAAGGATGTGTCGCGCACCTACACATGGGTAAAGGTAAAGAATGTGCCTTTTGAGGCAGATCAAATGGATGTGGGACGTGTCTTCAGCGAGTATGGGACAGTACATCTGGCAACGGCAGGAAAGTGGAGTGTGGGACCCATGGAGGGTCTTCCTGAGGGATCTTTCACCTTAAAGATGTCGTTACGGAGGCCCATTCCATCTTACATCATTACGGCTGAGTTTCGTACGCAAGTGTACGTGACTTATGCAGGACAAAGGAGGACATGCAGGATATGTGGGAATTTTGATCATGTAGCAGCGGATTGTTTGCGGAGAGGTGCTCAACGAACCGCTGAACGCAAGATCCCGACAGAACCACAGGGAAAGTATGAGGGGACGGCTGGTGATGAGGGACAGCAGCAAAGGACCAGGAGCTGGAGTGAAATAGTGGAGGGTGTGGCAGAACTGTGCCACCCATCAGAGCCTACTTTGGAGAGAGAGGTGAATGAAAAGGAGGTTGAGGAAGTACCTGTGATAGAGGAAGGCATGGATGTGCCTCTGGTGGAAGTGATTCAGGGATTACTGGATGATCCATTACAGGTGTTGCATGTTGGGGATGGGGCAGATTTGGTGGAGGAGGCACGAGTTGGGATTGACTCGGGGCAGGAGAGTCCTGAGGTAGCAGCATTGGTGCGTGAGTGCGTCAATGTGGAGGTGCATCAGAGTGATAGTGGGGACATGATGGATGTGGGAGCGGGTCGCGGAAGCGATCTGGCACGGTCGAAGATCATGATGATATCTTGACACCGGCCCAGAGGGTCACGAAGAAGCCTTTGGTGGAAGTGAAGGGGAATGACAGGGGAGGGGAGTTGGCAAGAGATGATGGTAAGGATGCTGCTATGGGCAGCAAAAGTGTGGCAAGGGGGTGGTAAAGGAAGGATAATGTCACAGTCCGTGCAGAGGTCGAAAGGTAAACCCACTCATTTATATTCCAGTGTCTAACTATTAATGTTAATGGGTTGAGGGCAGAGGTCAAGCGACGATGGGTAGAGGAACTTTGAGACGGTATGGTGTGCAAGTGGGGTTCCTACAGGAGCACAATTATAGATGTGGACGTGAATTATGTTTGCAGGGATATGAGGTGTATGCAGGGTCTTCAGGGAAATTAAAAGGGGTGTGGCAGTGGTCATTAGCACGTCAAGCCCCTTTGTTCTACGAGCGTGGGAGGAGAGTGGGGGGCAGGGTGGAAAGGGTGGAGGGGGATGGGGGGTGAAGGTTTGTTTCGTAGGGGTTTATATGCCGGCGGAGGCTTCTCGAAGAGTGAAAATTGATTTTTAAACGATTACATGGTGGGGGCATTGGGAGGTTTGCCGGGCGTGGCAATATTGGGAGGATTTTAATAGTGTAATCAGAAAAAGGAACCTAGGGAGCGGGTTGTGAGTTGGGGGCGTTGAGGGATTTATTGAGTAGTGCAGGTTTTAGGGACGTAGTGAGGGGTGGTTTTGTGGAGTATACTTTTGTTAGGAAGGGATATGCGGCGCGTTTGGATAGGGTATATGTGACGGGAGGGTGGTTGTAGGGAGGGTGCAGACTTTTGATGTGGGATTCTCGGATCATAGGGTGTTCTGGCAGATGTGAGTTGGGAAGGGTGATTAGGTGGTATCAGAGTTATTGGAAGCTGAATGGTAGATTATTGACTGGCATGGGTAGGGCGGATGATTTTAGGAGGTGGTGGGGTCATTGTGGGAGCAAAGGGAGAGGATAATAATGATTTGGTGGAATGGTGGGAGAGCTGTGCGAAAATAGGAATTAGGAATATTATCAGAAGCTGGGGCGAGAGGAGGTGTGCTGGAGGTATGGTCTACAAAAGTATCTTGAGGGGTTGCTGCAAGGTTGTTATGAGCGTGGAGGAGTGCAGGTGACGGATGAGATTCGAGGTTTGAAAGAAAGACTGAGGGATTTGCAAAATGAGAGGTTTGATGCGTGCAGAGTGAAAGCGGGTATGGATGATGTTTTATGGGGTGACAGACCATCGCGGTATGTTGTGGGCAGGTGTAGGGGCGCAGAGAGGCTATGACGATAGACTACCTGGATGTGGAGGAGGATTTGGAAGGATTCAATAGGGGTCAACGTTTACGGACGACTAAGGCGATGGGAGTTTACGTAGATAAGTGGTTTGAGGCGTATTTGCGGAGCAAGGGTGGGGGCAGGAGTGAAGGTGAGATTGTAGAGGAGGGTGTAGTAGGGGTTTTGGGGGACAAGGACAGGTTGTGTCTGAGGGAGAAATAACAGAGGAGGAGGTGTGGGAGGCGGTGAATGGAATGAGTAGGGAAAGGCGCCTGGTATGGATGGTATGGTGAATGAATTTTATAGGGTACATTGGGATGTGTTGAAGGAATGTATGGTGGCCTTGATGAATTGTATGAAGAGTAGGTGTAGAATGGGGAGGGAGCAGGGCATGGGGGTGGTAGTATTAGTTAAGAAGAGTAATCAGGGAACATGGTGCAGAATTATAGACCTCTGGTAATGATGAATGCAGATTATAAAATCTTTGCGAAGGTTTTGGGGGAACAGATTGAAGAGAGTATTGCAGAAGGTGATAGCGGAAGGACAACGAGGGATACCAGGTAGGTGTATGATTGAGGACATGAATGCATCAAGGGATTTATAGAGGGGCTGGGGGAGGAGTATTAGCGTTGGACTGGAAGGGGGCATATGATAGTATGGAGAGAGGGATGCTGTATGCAATCATGAGGAAACAGGGGTTTGGTGAGGAGGTAGTTAGGTGGGTAGAGACGGTGTATTCGGGGGCTACTGTGCGCGTGCAGGTGAATGGGAAATTGGGAAGGGTGGTACGAATGGATAGGGGGTTTGCGACAGGGATGTCCATTATCCCAGATATTGTTCGCGTGCATGCAAGATCCCTTTTACAGGATGATTGTGAAGAATGTGGGGGTGGGTGGGATACAGGGAGGGAGGGAGGAAATGATATAGTGGGGTACGTGGACGATACCACGGTGCTGGTGAGAATGGAAGAGGGATTGAAGATTATTGAGGGGCTCTAAGGGTGTTTTGTGCAGCTACGGGTATGAGAATTAATGGGGCGAAATCGCGTTTGTTGGAGGTAGGGGCATGGATTGGAGGTAGATTGGCTGAGAGATATGGGTGGATTATTGTGGATAGTCTTAAAATTTGTGGTATTATGTATATGGGTGACAGTATGGAGGCCAGGAGGGTGAACTCTGGGAGGGTGGTGCAACTAGCGCTAGCTAGGTTGACGAGTTGGAGGGCGGGGATCTTTCCTTGCATCAGAGGTGATAGCGGTGAACGTGCTGATCTACAGTAGACTGTGGCACGTGGCAGTGGTTTGCCCTCTGATGCAGGAGGATGTGAGAGGGTTGGAGGTGAGGGTTTTAAGTACATTTGGGCTTTCGTAAACACTGGTTGAGGAAGGAGGTGGTTAGGAAGAGAGTGGAGTTAGGGGGTTGGGGCTTATTTGGGTGGAAAGGAGGTTGATGTGTTTGTTTGTGAAACGGTGTATGGTGCGGCTGGGAGGCACTGAGGGGCTACTGTGGGAGCGGTGGAGCGGGAGGTGCGCAGATGGTGGGGGGGTGTATCGTTGGGGACGTGTTGGGATATATTGCGGCATTTGGTGATTGTGAGGAGGGTGCAAGAAGTGTAGGCTAGTGTTTTGGAGGTCGCGTGTGGGGAAAGGATGGGATTGGAGGGGGTGGCTGAATACCCTATGTATGATTGGGGATTGATCTGGAGGGGTTTGAAAGGTATGAGGATTAGGGCTGGGGATATGGAATTAATGTATAGGTTTCTACATGGGGTGGTGTCAGATAAGGCATTGTTATGTCGGATGGGCATTGTTCAAGATGGGTGCTGTAAAAGATGTGGGTCACAAGAAACAGTGATGCATGCTAGATATTTTTGTGAGGAACTGGGGGTGGTGAGAGAATGGATAGGCAGGGTGTTGAGGAAAATGGGGGGTGGGGGTATTTCAGTACTGAGGGCTATGAGTATGGATATACAAGGGGTGGGTGATAGAGAACGCAGGGGTTTATGGTATTTAATGGTGGATTTCGTGTGTGTGTCCTGGAGACTGAGGGAGCAGGGGGTGGGGGAAAGGATTAGAGCTATGGGGGGCACAATGTATAGGAGTAAATGCAGGAATCGGGTGGTGTATGGGAGTAAATGGGAGTCTGCATTTTCTGATGAGTATAGGAACATGGTTTTGCGGGATGTATTGTAGACGTAGAAGGGGGCTTGACGTGGTAGGAGGGTAAGCTCATCATGGTTAAGGTATGACGAGTGAGCGTGGAGTTTTGGATGTGTATTAGGGTGTAGTTCTAGGTGGGGGGAGGTGTGTCTGTTGGGTCATAGTGGGAGGAGGGGAATTTAATTATCAAGGTAATTTTAGCGGTTGTGGGGAGATATGGGGGTTTAGGGTATGTGTGCATGGAGGGGGGTTGGGATGACTAATGACGCAGGGGGGGTGGCTTTTCAAGTGGGGGGAAGGGTTTTGATTATAGGGGTTAACTTTTTGTAAGGGGTTTGAGTGGGTTTACCTGACGGTTTTTCTTGGTCGGAGAGGCATGGGTCTGGAGTATGAGTATGGGGAGCTTCTCTGTTGGATGATGACGTAGGGAATACAAAATATTAGCCTCATGTATCTGTTTTGTATCGTTAAACGATCATAAAAAAGGGTTTCACATTGTAATTAACATTGTGCGTTGTGTACGCATACGTGAAAAGTATAGTATTTCCTATACGTGTTATTTTTATTGTGGGTACTGTTATGTTTACTTGTATAAAACCTGTGTGTTGGATAATATTACGTCATATAATTGTACCGAGTAAAAACAGTTGTAAGTTAAAGTTTACTGAATGAGGAGTGGTGACGACTATCAGTATAGTGTGTTAGGTTAGATATATTTTTAGTATGATGTATGATATTACCTTGTTCAGAACAACCGGATTTTATAAATGTTCATGTTGTAACTGAGTACATTATCAGTTACGCCTTGTTGCGTATTAACTATATGAATATATGTTGTTTGTTAATATGATGTTCTGACAGGTTTGTTAATGTAGTGGGAGGGAGGGTTACCTTATAAGAGAAGGAATAAGGTACAGGGTTTAGGGCCTGCTTTAGTTTTATGTGTAAAAAAAAAAAAAAAAAACTCCCACTCTTTTGAAGGATGTTTCCCACAAATCCAACAGAGTTTCCACATCCACAATAATGTCACAAATGATATCAGGGACTCAGGTGAAGGTTGTCCCCTGGTAAAGTACAGTTACCTGAGGTTTCTAGAGTGTGGACTTAGGAACTACTGGCGTAGTGAAGAATTGGTGTTAACTACTCTGTTTCTCACTTGGTGAGTACGCCGGCCCCCCACTCAGCCTTGAATCCGATGATCCGTGCGGAAACAGAGGACTGTGGAAGAAACCACAAGAATTACTCACCACTCTAGCATTTATTCACATAGTAGGCATAAGGCCTTTAAAAGAAATGGTGAAACTGTAACAAATAACTTTACCAAATCCAAGGCAGGGCAGAGCAGAAGTTAATGTTGCTAAAAATGAGTGAAGCTCAAAACAAATTAATGAGTGAAGCTCTTGAACTTAAAATAATTAAGATAGGAGCAGCTGTGAAGTACTTACAGTGAGGTCTGGGGGGGTCAGTCGAGTGATTTAACCTGTGGACCTGACTAGTTTGTGCTACTAGGTCAGATGCCGTGCTCCTTCCTTAAGTGAATGTAACCTGACCTGGCTGGGTCGAGGCATTGGCTTGGGCCGGTGGGAGACTTGGACCTGCCTCGCATGGGCCAGTAGGCCTGCTGCAGTGTTCCTTCTTTCTTATGTTCTTATGTATGTGTGTGTGTGTGTATGTGTGTGTGTGATAAATGAGACACTTGTGCAACATCTGGAAATCATTTTTGGAAACGTTTCGCCAGCAAGTGGCTTCGTCAGTCTAGCGCAGAGAAGAACGGTGGAAAGAGAGGAGTTTGAGATAATTAGTCCCTCAGCCCGGAGTCGATGGGCTCAATCCATCGACCTTGATGAACTGAACACATTCTCTCTCTCTATCTCTCTCTCTCTCTCTCTCTCTCTCTCTCTCTCTCTCTCCAGGCAGATCTGTTTGTGACTTGATGAAGGCCACTGCCTGGGCGAAACGTTGTCAATAGAGTGAAACATTATACTGCGTCTGTCTTTTCTTGTGTCGGTATTTTATACCATTTAACTCAACACATATACGTACACACACACACACACACACACACACACACACCTGGTAGGTCAGGTGTCAGGTCAGCCCAGGTAGAGAAGCACTGCAGACAGCGTGTCACTCGCAAACTCCCCATACACACCCATACACCATAACACACAATTTCACCACTACTTTTCACACGACCCACACACACATACACACACACACATACATACACACACATACACACACATACATACACACACACACACAAAACTAACACACACACACAAAACTAACACACACAAAACTAATGCACACACACACAAAAACATCACACACACACACACACAAAACACACACACACACACACACACACACATACACAAAACAACACACACACTAGGTAGGGACGCCGTGCGGGTCAGTCGCAACTTGTAGGTTTCTGTGCAAATAAGTGTTTTTGAGGGCTACACCAGGGTAC
>WNWK01049248.1:0-13272 GCA_009830355.1 Cherax destructor | reverse complement strand
GGCATAATGACTAAGGTTTGGCATATCCTTTTCACAACAACTCAATAAATATTCCAAAATGTTGCACAAGTATTTCAATCTTTAACTTGCCTGTTTTCTAAACCATTCCTACTTACAAATGTACCTTTTTAATTTATGCACGCATGTATATTTTTAACAAAGTGGCCGCATGCAACCGAGTAAGAGAACCTAAGACGTAGAATGAGGGGAGACATGATCGAGGTATACAAGTGGAAAATGGGTATTAACAAAGGGGATATAAATAGGTCTTGAGGGTATCTCTCCAAGAGAGAACCCGCACAATGGATTCAAGTTAGATAAGATTAGATTTAGAAAGGATATAGGAAAGTATGGTTTGGAAATAGGTAGTTGATGAGTGGAACAGTCTGCCTAGTAGGGTTATTGAAGCAAGGACCTTGGGTAGTTTTAAATTTAGGTTGATAAATTCATGAGTGAAGGTTGATTTGAGTGAATTGCATATGAGTAAATAAATTATCAAAGCTTATTTCTTGGGTAGCATTGAAAATTAGGTTGAACAAATATTCTGTTAGTGGGATGGAATAAGGACCTGCCTAGAATGGCAAAGGCTGTCAGTGTTCCTCCTTTCTTATGTTTCTTATGTAAAAATAGAACATAAGAACATAAGAAAGGAGTAACACTGCAGCAGGCCTGTTGGCCCATACTAGGCAGGTCCTTCACAATCCATCCACTAACAGAATATTTGCTCAACCCAATTTTCAAAGCTACCCAAGAAATAAGCTTTGACAATTCTACCCACTCATGCGGAGTCCCACTCAAATCCAACCCTCTCACTCATAAGAACATAAGAACATAAGAAAGGAGGAACACTGCAGCAGGCCTGTTGGCCCATACTAGGCAGGTCCTTCACAATCTCGTCCCACTAACAGAATATTTGCTCAACCCAATTTTCAATGCTACCCAAGAAATAAGCTTTGACAATTCTACCCACTCATGCGCGAGTCCCACTCAAATCCAACCCTCTCACTCATGAATTTATCCAACCTAAATTTGAAACTACCCAAGGTCCTAGCTTCAATAACCCTACTAGGCAGACTGTTCCACTCATCAACTACCCTATTTCCAAACCAATACTTTCCTATATCCTTTCTAAATCTAAACTTATCTAACTTGAATCCATTATTGCGGGTTCTCTCTTGAGAGATATCCTCAAGACCTTATTTATATCCCCTTTGTTAATACCCATTTTCCACTTGTATACCTCGATCATGTCTCCTCATTCTACGTCTTACAAGTGAATGTAATTTTAGGGTCTTCAATCTTTCTTCGTAAGGAAGATTTCATGAATTTATCCAACCTAAATTTGAAACTACCCAAGGTCTTAGCTTCAATAACCCTACTAGGCAGACTGTTCCACTCATCAACTACCCTATTTCCAAACCAATACTTCCTATATCCTTTCTAAATCTAAACTTATCTAACTTGAATCCATTATTGCGGGTTCTCTCTGGAGAGATATCCTCAAGACCTTATTTATATCCCCTTTGTTAATACCCATTTTCCACTTGTATACCTCGATCATGTCTCCCTCATTCTACGTCTTACAAGTGAATGTAATTTTAGGGTCTTCAATCTTTCTTCGTAAGATTCATTCTGAGGAGGATAACAGTGAACTCCAGGAGGATTTGGATAAATTAATGTCTTGGTCTGAAAAGTGGCAGATGAAGTTCAATGTGACAAGTGTAAGGTGCTTGTCGTTAGTAATGAAAATATCCCCCGAATTTATAAACTAGGTGAAGTTGAGCTTGATCATACAGAATGTGAAAAAGACTTGGGAGTCATGGTAAGCAGAAATCTAAAGCCAAGACAACAGTGCCTAAATGTACGCAATAAGGCTAACAGATTACTAGGGTTTATTTCAAGAAGTATAAGCAACAGAAGTCCAAAGTTATTTTACAGCTCTATACATCACTAGTGAGACCTCATTTGGATTATGCAGCTCAGTTTGGTCTCCTTACTACAGGATGGATATAGATTCATTGGAGAACATACAAAGAAGAATGACTAAAATGATTTACAGTATAAGAAATCTCCCGTATGAAGATAGACTTAGAGCGTTGAATCTCCACTCTCTGGGGAGACGTAGAATGAGGGGAGATATCATCGAGGTGTACAAGTGGATGATGGGCATAAACAAAGGAGATATTAATAAAATACTGAGGATATCGAACCAAGTAAGAACCAGAAATAACGGATTTAAATTGGATAAATGTAGATTTAGAAAGGACATATGCAAGTACTGGTTTTCGAACAGAGTTGTGGATGCGTGGAACAATCTTCCGAGTACTGTGATAGAGGCTAGGACCTTGGGTGGCTTTAAAAAGAGATTGGACAAATATAAGAACATAAGAACATAAGAACATAAGAAAGGAGGAACACTGCAGCAGGCCTGTTGGCCCATACTAGGCAGGTCCTTCACAATCCGTCCCACTAACAGAATATTTGCTCAACCCAATTTTCAATGCTACCCAAGAAATAAGCTTTGACAATTCTACCCACTCATGCGCGAGTCCCACTCAAATCCAACCCCTATCACTCATGAATTTATCCAACCTAAATTTGAAACTACCCAAGGTCCTAGCTTCAATAACCCTACTAGGCAGACTGTTCCACTCATCAACTACCCTATTTCCAAACCAATATTTTCCTATATCCTTTCTAAATCTAAACTTATCTAACTTGAATCCATTATTGCGGGTTCTCTCTTGGAGAGATATCCTCAAGACCTTATTTATATCCCCTTTGTTAATACCCATTTTCCACTTGTATACCTCGATCATGTCTCCCTCATTCTACGTCTTACAAGTGAATGTAATTTTAGGGTCTTCAATCTTTCTTCGTAAGGAAGATTTCAATGCTATGTATTAATTTAGTCATTCTACGCTGAATGTTTTCTAACGAATTTATGTCCATTCTGTAATATGGAGACCAGAACTGAGCTGCGTAATCTAGGTGAGGCCTTACTAATGATGTATAAAGCTGTAATATAACCTCTGGTTATATTACAAGTCACTACCGTCAAACTACATAAGAACATAAGAACATAAGAAAGGAGGAACACTGCAGCAGGCCTGTTGGCCCATACTAGGCAGGTCCTTCACAATCGTCCCACTAACAGAATATTTGCTCAACCCAATCTTCAATGCTACCCAAGAAATAAGCTTTGACAATTCTACCACTCATGCTGAGTCCCACTCAAATCCAACCCTCTCACTCATGAATTTATCCAACCTAAATTTGAAACTACCCAAGGTCCTAGCTTCAATAACCCTACTAGGCAGACTGTTCCACTCATCAACTACCCTATTTCCAAACCAATACTTTCCTATATCCTTTCTAAATCTAAACTTATCTAACTTGAATCCATTATCAGGGTTCTCTCTGGAGAGATATCCTCAAGACCTTATTTATATCCCCTTTGTTAATACTCCATTTTCCACTTGTATACCTCGATCATGTCTCCTCATTCTACGTCTTACAAGTGAATGTAATTTTAGGGTTTTCAATCTTTCTTCGTAAGGAAGATTTCTAATGCTATGTTAATTTAGTCATTCTACGCTGAATGTTTTCTAACGAATTTATGTCCATTCTGTAATATGGAGACCAGAACTGAGCTGCAATCTAGGTGAGGCCTTACTAATGATGTATAAAGCTGTAATATAACCTCCGCCCAATGCCTGACTCAATTGTGGGAAATATTAGAGTCAATTATAGCTGATATTATTAGAAGCCATCTAGATAACCATAATTTGATTAATGATACCCAGCATGGATTCACGAGGGCCGTTCCTGCCTATCTAATTTATTAACCTTCTTCAGTAAAGCTTTTGAGGCTGTTGATCACGATAAAGAATTCGATATTGTTTATTTAGACTTTAGTAAGGCTTTTGATAGAGTACCGCACCAGAGACTGTTAGAAAGTGGCAGCTCATGGCATTGGGGAAAGTGCTGTCATGGATCGAGTCATGGCTCACCAACGGGAAGCAGAGATGTGCATAAATGGGGTTAAATCCGAATGGGGACTTGTAACAGTGGTGTTCCACAGGGATCAGTCTTAGGCCCATTGTTATTATAATATATATCAATGACCTTGATGAGGAATACTAGTGATATGAGCAATTGCCGACGACACGAAAGATAGGTAGGATAATTGATTCAAACATAGATGTCATAGAACTTCAGGAAGATTTAGACAAACTTAATTCGTGGTCAGAAAAGTGGCAGATGCAGTTCAATGTAGATAAATAAGAACATAAGAACATAAGAAAGGAGGAACACTGCAGCAGGCCTGTTGGCCCATACAAGGCAGGTCCTTCACAATCCGTCCCACTACAGAATATTTGCTCAACCCAATCTTCAATGCTACCCAAGAAATAAGCTTTGACAATTCTACCCACTCATGCGGAGTCCCACTCAAATCCAACCCCTCTCACTCATGAATTTATCCAACCTAATTTGAAACTACCCAAGGTCCTAGCTTCAATAACCCTACTAGGCAGACTGTTCCACTCATCAACTACCCTATTTCCCAAAACCCAAAACTTTCCTATATCCTTTCTAAATCTAAACTTATCTAACTTGAATCCATTATTGTGGTTCTTCTTGAGAGATATCCTCAAGACCTTATTTATATCCCCTTGTTAATACTCCATTTTCCACTTGTATACCTCGATCATGTCTCCCCTCATTCTTCGTCTTACAAGTGAATGTAATTTTAGGGTCTTCAATCTTTCTTCGTAAGGAAGATTTCTAATGCTATGTATTAATTTAGTCATTCTACGCTGAATGTTTTCTAACGAATTTATGTCCATTCTGTAATATGGAGACCAGAACTGAGCTGCGTAATCTAGGTGAGGCCTTACTAATGATGTATGAAGCTGTAATATAACCTCTGGACTTCTGTTGCTAACACTTCTTGATATAAATCCCAGTAATCTATTTGCCTTATTACGTACGCTTAGGCATTGCTGTCTTGGTTTAAGGTTGCTGCTTACCATCACCCCAAGTCCTTCTCTCGCAATCTGTATGGCTAAGTTCTACGTTATTTAACTTATAAGTGCTTGGGTTATGGACACTCCCGAGCTCAGAACCTTGCATTTATCTACATTGAACTGCATCTGCCACTTTTCTGAACAAGAATTGAGTTTGTCTAAATCTTCCTGAAGTTCTATGACATCTATGTTTGAATCAATTATCCTACCTATCTTCGTGTCGTCGGCGAATTTACTCATATCACTAGTAATTCCCTCATCAAGGTCATTGATATATATTATAAATAACAATGGGCCTAAGACTGATCCCTGTGGAACACCACTTGTTACAAGTCCCCATTCGGATTTAACCCCATTTATGCACACTCTCTGCTTCCTATTGGTGAGCCATGACTCGATCCATGACAGCACTTTTCCCCCAATGTCATGAGCTGCCACTTTCTTTAACAGTCTCTGGTGCGGTACTCTATCAAAAGCCTTACTAAAGTCTAAATAAACAATATCGAATTCTTTATCGTGATCAACAGCCTCAAAAGCTTTACTGAAGAAGGTTAATAAATTAGATAGGCAGGAACGGCCCTCGTGAATCCATGCTGGGTATCATTAATCAAATTATGGTTATCTAGATGGCTTCTAATAATATCAGCTATAATTGACTCTAGTAATTTGCCTACAATTGAGGTCAGGCTTATTGGGCGGTAGTTTGACGGTAGTGACTTGTCCCCTGCTTTAAAATAGGAATTACATTAGCCAACTTCCACATATCAGACACTACACCTGTTTGAAGAGATAAATTAAAAATGTTAGATATTGGTTCACAGAGTTCCATTTTGCATTCCTTAAGAACCCTTGCAAAAGCTCATCAGGACCCGGCGATTTATTTTGTTTCAGTCGGTCCAGCTGTTTCATAATCATTTCGCTAGTGACTGTGATATTACATAATTTATCTTCTTCTGGGCCTCTGTAAAAATTAATTACTGGGATATTATTAATGTCTTCCTGCGTGAAAACCGAGAGAAAATAATTATTAAAAATAGAGCACATATCATTCTCCTTGTCAGTAAGATGCCCAAAGTTATTTTTAAGGGGACCTATCTTATCCCTAACTTTTGTTCTATAAACCTGGAAAAAACTTTTGGGTTAGTTTTGAATCCCTAGCAACTTTAATTTCATAGTCCCGTTTAGCTTTTCTTATTCCCTTTTAACGTCCCTCTTAATGTCAGTATACTGATTTATAAGATGACCCTCCCTTTTTTTATGCGCCTATAAATTCCTTTCTTCTGCCCTAAAAGATATTTGAGCCTATTATTCATCCATTTTGGGTCATTTCTACTTGATCTAATTTCTTTATACTGGATAAATGTTCTTTGGGCAGCCTGTATAGTGTTAAGAAAACTGTCATATTGATACCTCTCTTCTTCACCCCAGTCCACAGTTGATAAGTGTTCTCTAAGTCCATTATAATCTGCTAAGCGAAAATCTGGGACCATTACTGAAATATCCCTACTATCATACATCCATTCAATGCTAAAGGTAATTGACTTGTGGTCGCTTGAGCCGAGTTCCTCTGTAATTTCTAAATTATTAACAAGGGTTTCCTTGCTTGCCAGAACCAAGTCAAGTAGGTTATTTCCCCTTGTAGGTTCTGTTACAAACTGCTTCAAAAAGCAATCCTGAACTACTTCTAAAAAGTCGTTAGATTCTAAATTCCCTGTCATGAAATTCCAATAAATCTGACTAAAGTTAAAGTCCCCTAGAATTACTACTATTTATCTATATTGAACTGCATCTGCCATTTTTCTGACCAGGAATTGAGTTTGTCTAAATCCTCTTGAAGTTCCGTGACATCTACGTCTGTTAAATTAGACACATATGCAACACTTGGGTATCTTTATTGAGGAAACGTTTCGCCACACAGTGGCTTCATCAGTCCAATACAAAGAAGAAAGTAGTAATAAAAGGGGGAGTTTGAGGTAATCAGTCCCTCGGCCTGGAGTCGATGTGTTCAGTCCATCAATCTTGACGTAAATACAACATAAGGCAAATAGAAGTTGCTTATATACTGTAGACAGGTGAGATGAAGCAGGAGGAGGCGAGGTCATAGTGGTATCATCCACTAGTCGAAGTAAGTCCTTGTCCAAAGGTTTGGACAAATATTGAAGAATCCTTTTGTATCAAGATCCCAAGAAGTTGCTGTGTCAGACAGGATGTAGATGAATGGTTCAGAGAACCGACAAGTTGTTAAATTAGACACATATGCAACACTTGGGTATCTTTATTGAGAAACGTTTCGCCACACAGTGGCCTTAATCAGCCCAAGCCACTGTGTGGCGAAACGTTTCCTCAATAAAGATACCCAAGTGTTGCATATGTGTCTAATTTAACAACTTGTCGGTTCTCTGAACCATTCATCGACATCTACGTCTGCATAAAAACAGGCATAAAAATAGATGGATCATTAACAGAATATGTTTGGGTAGAGTTTCTAGAAGGTCAAGAAAACTGATTCTAGGTGTAATATACCGACCTCCAGGCTTTTATCACGATAGAGGAGACTTCTTTGGGACGAAATTGTTAGGGCTTCTAGGCACAATAACGTAGTGATAGTAGGGATTTTAACTTTAGTCAAATTGACTGGACTTCTTTGACCGGTAATCTGGAGTCCAGTGACTTTATGGAAGTAGTTCAGGACTGTTTTCTGAAGCAGTGTGTGACGGAGCCTACCAGAGGTAATAATTTGCTCGACCTAGTCTTGTCAAATAAAGAAACTCTTGTAAATAATCTGGAGATCACTGAAGAGCTTGGCGCAAGTGATCACAAATCCATTACTTTTAATATTGCATGGGAGTACGAGAATAGGGATAATACGGTAAAAGTTCCTGATTTTCGTTCTGCCGTTATATTGGACTTAGGGAACACCTGTCTAATCTCGACTGGGGTAATCTAGCTAACGATTACGATGGGATCTGCGTTTATGATTGTTTTCTTAATAATGTACAACGTGCACAGAGTATGTTTATTCCCAGAGAGAATTTAGGTCAAATAATAACGATCCCAAATGGATTAACAGGAGGCTAAAACATTTATTAGGGAGAAAAGAGGAATTTATAGGCGCATCAAAAGACGAGATGTTAACCTTATTGACCAATATGTTCAGTTGAAAAGAGAAGTAAAAAGGGGATTAGAAAGGCTAAACGTGACTATGAGATTAAGGTTGCTAATGAATCAAAGACTAATCCAAAAGGGTTCTTTCAAGTGTACAGGACGAAGGTGAGGGAAAAGGTAGGACCTCTGAAAATTGGGAATGGACAGCTGACGGATAACGAACTGGAAATGTGTTCTCTATTTAATAACTATTTTTTGTCAGTCTTTACACAAGAAGACGTAAATGAGATTCCAGAAATTAACAATTATTCAGTTCCTGAAGAATTCAAATTAACTAATATTACTGTCACGAGGGATATGGTTATCAAACAGATAGATAAACTGAAGCAAAATAAGTCCCCGGGACCCGACGAGTTGTTTTCCAGGGTACTTAAAGAATGCAAAATGGAACTTAGTCAGCCATTAACGAATGTGTTTAATACGTCCATCCTAACTGGTGTTGTGCCAGAGATGTGGAAGATAGCTAATGTAGTTCCTATATAGGGTAACATTGATTTTAAATTCAAAATTTACAGAAAACCTACAAATAATTGTTCCTATGTACACTATTACTCTTCACATCAAGATAGAGTTAAAGTGTCGTTTTTTTCTTCAATGTTTTTGAGAGCTTTACGTATTTGTAGTCCAGAGTTCATAGATGAAGAAATCTCTAAAATTTATGAAATAGCTAATGATTTAAAATACCCAAGAAACATAATTGAAAAATCTTTTAAAATAGCTAGGAATACTTTTTACATTCCAAAAAGGGACAACCAACCTTATTCAACCAAAAATATGTTGGTTCTCCCTTACCATGAAAACTTGGTTGATATGCCTTCCTTTCTTAAGAATTTTAATATCAAAGTTGTATTTAAAAATCTTGATACAGTAAAAAGACTTTTGATAAAAAATTCCCCAAAATGCTGATGGATGTGTCTATAAGATTCCTGTAAAATATGCGATAAAGTTTATTATGGTCAAACTGGTAAAAGTCTTGAACTAAGATTAAAACAACATAAATATAGCATTAGAACTGGACAAGATTCTAATGCTCTATTTATTCATGTGAGAGACTTTAACCATCCAATTGATTTTCAAAATGCTGAGAAGGTTGTATCAAGCAAGTCCATGGTTGAGAGGAATATACTAGAATCATGTTTCATTAAAAGCAGTTTTGAAAATAATATGAATATTTCTTTTGGTTTATATAAATTGGATTCATTTATAATTAATAAAATTTGGGAAGAATTTAATGATAAATTGGACTAATCTTAATTCTTAGGAAGAGTTTCAGGTCCTTTCTTATGTTCCTCTTCACAGAGTCGTGCGATGTTACGCTACTGTGAGGTGTAGTCTTTGTTAGTGTGATGTGACTGTGAGGTGTATTCTGCCCCTTTATAAGCCTTCTTGTCATGTTTCCTTTTATAGTTCCTTGATAATGTGAGTAGTCACGAAAGCGCTTGGAATTCTTCTATTTTTCATAGTGGTTGTCTTGCATATATATATATATATATATATATATATATATATATATATATATATATATATATATATATATATATATATATATATATATATATATATATATATATATATATATATATATATATATATATATATATATGTAGTACCGTCCTACCAAATGAGTGTGAAACATGAGCCTGTATGTGTTGCTTCTTCTACTTACACATAGGTCACACTACACATGCATGTACAAGCATATATATTCTAACTCCTCTGGGTTTTTTTTCTATTTTCTTCCAAGTTCTTGTTCAAGTTTATTTCTGCTTATCTCTATATGGAAGTGGAACAGAATTCTTCCTCCGTAAGCTATGCGTGTCGTAGGAGGAGACTAAATGCCGGGAGCAATGGGCTAGTGACCCCTTCTCCTGTATAAATTACTAAAAACAAGAAAAAAAAATACTTTATAAAACTGTGATGTTTGAATGTGCGTGGAAGTAGTGTGGATGATAAGAAAGAGATGATTGCTGATGTTATGAATGAAAAGAAGTTGGATGTCCTGGCCCTAAGCGAAACAAAGCAAAAGGGGGCAGGCGAGTTTCAGTGGAGATAAATAAATGGGATTAAGTGAGGAGTATCTGAGAGTGTTAGAGCTAAGGAAGGAGTAGCAATAATGTTGAAGGATCAGTTATATGGAAGGAGAAGAGGGAATATAAATGTATAAATTCAACGATTATGTTGATTAAAATAAGGGTCAGAAGTGAAAAGTGCGTCATAATAAGTGCATATGCACCTGGAGAAGAGACTTTGGGAGATGTTAAGCGAGTGTGTAGGAACGTTTGAGCCAAGTGAGAGAGTAATCGTGGTAGGGGACCTAAATGCTAAAGTAGGAGAAGCGTTTAGAGAGGGTGTGGTAGGTAAGTTTGGGGTACCAAGTGTAATTGATAATGGGGAGCATTTGATTGAACTTTGCATAGAAAGGTGTTTGGTTATAGGTAACACATATTTTAAGAAAAAGAGGATAAGTATAGAAGATATGTAGGAGGGCAAAATGACAGTAGTTTGTTGGTCTAAGTATTGGGAGATAAAAGACTGTTGGGTAGACTTTAGAATGTACATGTTTATAGAGGGGCCACAGATATATCAGATCACTTTTTAGTTGTAGCTACAGTGAGACTAAAAGGTAGATGGGATACAAGGAGAATGGAAACAACAAGAGAGAAGTGAAGATTTATAACTATATGAGGAGGCAGTTAGGGTAAGATATAAACAACTGTTGGAGGACAGATGGGCTAGTGAGAGTATAGGCAATGGGGTAGAAGATGTATGGGGTAGGTTTAAGAATGTAGTGTTAGAGTGTTCAGCAGAAATTTATGGTTACAGGTAAGTGGGTGCGGGAGGGAAGAAGAGCGATTGGTGGAATGATGATGTAAAGAGAGTAGTAAGAGAGAAAAGTTAGCATATGAGAAGTTTTTACAAAGTAGAAATGATGCAAGGAGGGAGGAGTATATGGAGAGAAAAAGAGAGGTTAAGAGAGTGGTAAAGCAATGTAAAAAGATAGCAAATGAGAGAGTGGGTGAGATGTTATCAACAGATTTTGTTGAAAATAAGAAAAAGTTTTGGAGTGAGATTAATAAGTTGAGAAAGCCTAGGGAAAGAATGGATTTGTTAGTTAAAAATAGAAGAGAGTTATTAAATGGAAAGTTAGAGGTATCAGGAAGATGGAGGGAATATTTTGAGGAACTGTTAAATGTTGAAGATATGGAAGCGGTGATTTGTGTATAGGGCAAGGAGGAATAACATCTTATAGGAGTGAGGAAGAACCAGTTGTGAGTGTGGGGGAAGTGTGTGGGGTAGTGAGTAGCATGAAAGGGGTAACGCGGCTGGGATTGATGGGATAAAGATAGAAATATTAGAAACAGGTGGGGATATTGTTTTGGAGTGGTTAGTGTATTTATTTAATAAATGTTTGGAATAGGGTAAGGTACTTAGGGATTGGCAGAGAGCATGCATAGTTCATTAGTATAAAGGAAAGGGGACAAAACAGAGTGTAAAAATATAAGGGAATAAGTCTGTTGAGTATTCCTGGTAAAGTGTATGGTAGAGTTATTACAGAAATAATTAATAATAAGATGGAGAGCAGAATAGCAGATGAACAAGGAGGCTTTAGGAATGGTAGGGGGTGTGTAGACCAAGTGTTTGCAGTGAAACATAGGGTGAACAGTATTTAGATAAGGGTAAAGAGGTATTTGTGGTTTTTATGGATTTGGAAAAGACATATGATAGGGTGGATAGTTGGCAATGTGGCAGATATTACAAATGTATGGAATAGGAGGTAGGTTATTGAAAGCTGTGAAAAGCTTTACGAGGGATAGTTAGGCTCAGGTTAGAGTATGTAGGCGAGAGGGAATTATTTCTCAGTAAGTAGGCCTTAGACAGGGATGTGATGTCACCATGGTTGTTCAATATATTTATAGATGGAGTTGTAGGATAAGTGAATGCTCGGGTGTTGGCAAGAGGTGTGGGGTTTAAAGATAAAGAATCTAACACAAAGTGGGAGCAGTCACAGTTTCTCTTTGCTGATGACACTGTACTTTTGAGAGATTCTGAAGAGAAGTTACAGAGGATGGTTGATCAGTTTGGTATGGTATGTAAAAGAAGGAAATTAAAAGTGAATATAGGAAAGAGTAAGGTGATGAAGACGACAAGAAAAGTAGATAATGGAAGATTGGATATCAGATTGGAGGAGAGAGTATGGGGGGTGAATGTGTTCAGATATTTCGGAGTGGACGTGTCAGCAGATGGGTCTATGAAGGATGAGGTGAATCATAGAACGACGAAAGGAAAAAGGTGAGTGGTGAAATGAGAGTCTGTGGAAACAAGAACGTTATCCATGAAGAAAGAGGAATATATGCTCTTGTATGGGTGTGAGACATGGGTTGTAATGTTGCAACAAGGAGAAGGCTGGAGTCAGTTTAGATGTCATGTCTGAGGGCAATGTGTGGGTGAATATAATGCAGAGAATCCCTAGTTTGGAGATTAGGAGGAGGTGAGGATTACCAAAACTATTATCCAGAGGGCTGAGGAGGGTTGAGATGGTTTGGACATGTAAAAGATGGTACGAAATAGAATGACTTCGAGAGTATATAAATCTTAGTGGACGGAAGCAGGGTAGGGTCAGCCTAGAAAAGGTTGGAGAGAGGTAAAGAAGGTTTGTGTGTGAGAGGCTTGAACTTCCAGCAAGCGTGGGTGAGCGTGTTAGATAGGCGTGAATGGAGACAAATGGTTTATAGGAAACATTTTATGAAGGGACTCAGGGAAACCGGCAGACCAGACTTGATTCCTGGAGGGAAGGGAAGTACAGTGACGGCCCTCTGAGGAGGGGTGTTAATTTGCAATTTTATAACTGTAGTGTGGGGACGCCTCTGGCAAGACAGTGATGGAGGAATGATGTGAAAGTTTTTTTTTTCGGCCCCTGCCTTGGTGGGAAATGGACGATGTGTTTTAATAAAAAAATATATATATATATATATATATATATATATATATATATATATATATATATATATATATATATATATATATAATATATATTCGTCCCGATTAGGTAAAACTTGGATTTTGGCTTAAATAGCAA
>WNWK01049247.1:0-13272 GCA_009830355.1 Cherax destructor | reverse complement strand
GTGGAGTGGAGCAATAAAGACCTTTTGTTTGTAAGGTCATGTGTAGTGTTATAGGTTAGTGTTTTTAGAAGGTTTAGTGTATGACACTTTTATATTTTTCATGCCAGTTTGGCTGTGGGCCCGAATAGGCCCTTGCTAGTGTTTACATTATTAGGCATTTAATATGTTTTGTGTAATGTTGATGTTTAACCTCTTGTTTTGAGGTAAGGTTTTGGTAAATGTTTTTGTACATAACCTGTTTTTAAATAAAATATAAAAAAAATAAAAAGAATTTACACTCTCTGGAAAGGCGTAGAATTAGGGAAGATATGACAGGTGTATAAACAGAAAACGGGAAAAAATAAAGGGGATATAAATATCGCGCTAAAAATATCTAACTAAGACAGGATTCGCAGCAATGGTTTCAAGTTGGAAAAATTAAATTCAGAAAGGAAAGCATTGGTTTAGTAATAGAGTTTAGGAAGACCCGAACAAACTCCCTAGTAACGTCATTAAGGCGAAAACCTTGTTTAGTTTTAAAAATAGGTTAGACAAGTACATAAGTGGGTGTGGGTGGGTGAGTTAGACCTGCCTAGCATGGGCCAGTAGGCCTGCTAGGTCTAGGATTATGTTCTTATATTTTCACTAGTTAATCTTCTACATACTACAGTGTAACAGAAAATTTATGAAAATGAATTCTCTGTGCTTAAGGTACACTATTATTTTTTTAAGTAAGTTTATTAAGATAAGAAAAGATTTCTTCGGATTTTTAACCCCGGAGGGTTAGCCACCCAGGATAACCCAAGAAAGTCAGTGCGTCATCGAGGACTGTCTGTCTTATTTCCATTGGGGTCCTTAATCTTGTCCCCCAGGATGCGACCCACACCAGTCGACTAACAACCCAGGTACCTGGAAAAATAAACACATAAGCAGTATAATGTGATCCTTTATTGACAACGTTTCGCCCACGCAGTGGGCTTTATCGATAAAGCCCACTGCGTGGGCGAAACGTTGTCAATAAAGGATCACATTATACTGCTTATGTGTTTATTTTTCCATTGTGTCTGTATTTTATACCATTTATTTCAACCCAGGTACCTATTTGCTGCTAGGTGAACATGACAACAGGTGTAAGGAAACACGTCGAAATGTTTCCACCCGCCGGGAATCGAACCCGGGCCCTCCGTGTGTGAAACGAGAGCTCTAGCCACCAACCACCGGGCCAGGTATAGTAAGTTTATTTAGGAATACACAATTACATAGAATATCATACATAGCAGCATATGTGTAGGAACCTAAGATAACCCAAAAAAGTCAGAGTGAACTATTTCCATTGGGGTCCTCGTGATAATTATTATTTATATTTAAATGTTTAAACACAGGTAAGCATCTTAGGGTCACCCCTCCCACGGGCCCTCCTAGGGCGGGAACACTCCCACAAGCCCTCCTGGGGCGGGGAAGGTGCCAGAGCCGGAGCTTGCTACTACCTGCAGCTCCCAAAACTGCCGTTCCCACAAGCCCTCCTGGGGCGGGGAAGATGGAAGACCAGAGGCCTAGCTTCTCCCTACGAGCCCCGTGAGGGCGGGGAATGTGGTTAGGAATGGGGACAGTTGGTCCCGGAAGATGAGGAGGTACTTGGACCTCCTCACATGGGAGACATAGGTCTCAGACACTCCCAAGACAGGGAGCCAAGGCCGGGTCACCATCTGGAAAATACCCGGACCGGGAGAGTACCGGCGAATCAAGGAGGTTTAGTTTAATATCTTTATTATGCACCCCATACCCATCCTGTGGGCGGTAGTCAACACATTACAGAGGTACATAATTGGTCCAGGGACTGGACTCCAAAGTTTTGATAGCTGAACAAGTTAAAGCGGTAATGAACTAGATCTGGTCACAATTATGACCAATTATGACTTGTGCATCACTGATGACTTGTGCATCACTGATGACTTGTGCATCACTGATTTGTGGTGGTGCCCCTAATGCCATGGCATGCCAGTGGCTCTCCTTGCATTACAGTTTTATAATTGTATTATATTTGTAACTACCAATAACATTGTACACTTGTAACATGCATTGAAATAAAAATTATTATTATTATTATTATTATTATTATTTGTGGTGGTGCAACACTGATTTGTGGTGGTGCACCACTGATTTGTGGTGGTGCACCACTGATTTGTGGTGGTGCACCACTGATTTGTGGTGGTGCACCACTGATTTGTGGTGGTGCACCACTGATTTGTGGTGGTGCACCACTGATTTGTGGTGGTGCACCACTGATTTGTGGTGGTGCACCACTGATTTGTGGTGGTGCACCACTGATGACTTGTGGTGGTGCATCAGATAATGTATATCAGTCTTATATTTTGTAATCTTGAGAGATAAGCAGCGCTACTAGCTTCACCCGTAAGGCAGCTCCTAGTACCAGACTTAACAAAGTTCATCAATAAAAACAATGATTCACAAGAATAAGTAGATGAAAAAACAGATAGTAATGTTGTTGTAAGGTTCTTCACATAGACAAAGGTTTGTGGAATAGTATTGCAAGTCCTTAATGCCTCGTTTTCCACATTTCTCTCTCTTACTCCCGTCTCTAATCTCTCCTTCTCAATATTTTCCAAGTTAGCTCTAAGGTCAACAAATTTCTGTCTCCAAATTGATCAACTTTGAAATTCAATCAATTGCATTTCAAAATCATCCATATCTATCTATGAAAACATCTGCAAGTTTAGTTCATTCAGTTTTATACTGTCTGGAAGCTTAATGAATTTTGCAGTCTCTTCAAGTTCTGTGAACTTAACAAATCTTGTAGAGAACTGCTCAACACTTGACTCAATGATGTTTAAAAATAGTGTTTGAAGACACTGGCTGTCTGTTTGTCATCCTTAGGGAGATCATTGATGTATCTCTTTAGGTTTGGAAAGTATCTAAACCTCTCAGTATCTGTATCCCTCCTAAAAAAAAACTAGCTTCATGTCAAATGCCTTTATGTAATCAAACATCAAGTGTCTTACCAGAGCCCTGTAATTTAATGTTCAAATTCTTTAAATGTTCGCAAAAATCTGAAAAAATCACCAGTTTACAAACCCACACGATATCAGACATTTCTTTATAAGAGTCTTGTTGGTTACTCAAAAAGAGATTTATCTCATCCAGACATTCAACAAATCGTTTCAAAACAAAACCTCGACTAAACCAACGAACATTGTTGTACATTGTTAGTTCTTTGTACACAGAATCCACCTCCTTCAATGAATTATGAAATTGTCTTTTATTCAAAGCGGCTGCAGAAATGTAATTAACAATCTTGGTGATTGTTGGCATCACTTCTTGACGTTCTTTTAGACCAACTGTTGCACATAAAACCTCGTGTATGATGCAATGACAACCTATCAGTGCGTGACCAACTTCTTCTGCAAACAGATATACAAATCCTGCTTCCTTACCAATCATGCTGGGTGCACCATCTGTTGTACCTTACCAATCATGCTGGGTGCACCATCTGTTGTACCTTACCAATCATGCTGGGTGCACCATCTGTTGTACCTTACCAATCATGCTAGGTGCACCATCTGTTGTACCTTACCAATCATGCTGGGTGCACCATCTGTTGTACCTTACCAATCATGCTGGATGCACCATCTGTTGTAACCTTACCAATCATGCTGGGTGCACCATCTGTTGTAACCTTACCAATCATGTTGGGTGCACCATCTGTTGTAACCTAACCAATCATGCTGGGTGCACCATCTGTTGTAACCTTACCAATCATGCTGGGTGCACCATCTGTTGTAACCTTACCAATCATGCTGGGTGCACCATCTGTTGTAACCTTACCAATCATGCTGGGTGCACCATCTGTTGTAACCTTACCAATCATGCTGGGTGCACCATCTGTTGCAACCTTACCAATCATGCTGGGTGCACCATCTGTTGTAACCTTACCAATCATGTTGGGTGCACCATCTGTTGTAACCTTACCAATCATGCTGGGTGCACCATCTGTTGTATCTTACCAATCATGCTGGGTGCACCATCTGTTGTACCTTACCAATCATGCTGGGTGCACCATCTGTTGTAACCTTACCAATCATGCTGGGTGCACCATCTGTTGTATCTTACCAATCATGCTGGGTGCACCATCTGTTGTACCTTACCAATCATGCTGGGTGCACCATCTGTTGTAACCTTACCAATCATGCTGGGTGCACCATCTGTTGTAACCTTACCAATCATTCTGGGTGCACCATCTGTTGTAACCTTACCAATCATGCTGGGTGCACTATCTGTTGTAACCTTACCAATCATGCTGGGTGCACCATCTGTTGTAACGGATACTACTTTTGAAATGTCAATTTGTCGAGTAGATAATTCGTTCATAACTGCTTTACATATTTCAGCCCCAGTGGTACCTCAGGTAGTGTTACAACCCAGTGGTACCTCAGGTAGTGTTACAACCCCAGTGGTACCTCAGGTAGTGTTACAACCCAGTGGTACTTCAGGTAGTGTTACAACCACAGTGGTACGCTCATGTAGTGTTACAACCCAGTGGTACCTCAGGTAGTGTTACAACCCCAGTGGTACGCTCATGTAGTGTTACAACCCCAGTGGTACGCTCAGGTAGTGTTACAACCCCAGTGGTACGCTCAGGAAGTGTTACAACCCCAGTGGTACGCTCAGGCAGTGTTACAACCACAGTGGTACGCTCAGGCAGTGTTACAACCCCAGTGGTACGCTCAGGTAGTGTTACAACCCCAGTGGTACGCTCATGTAGTGTTAAAACCCCAGTGGTACGCTCAGGTAGTGTTACAACCCCAGTGGTACGCTCAGGAAGTGTTACAACCCCAGTGGTACGCTCAGGCAGTGTTACAACCCCAGTGGTACGCTCAGGTAGTGTTACAACCCCAGTGGTACGCTCAGGCAGTGTTACAACTCCAGTGGTACGCTCAGGTAGTGTTACAACCCCAGTGGTACGCTCAGGCAGTGTTACAACCCCAGTGGTACGCTCAGGTAGTGTTACAATCCCAGTGGTACGCTCAGGTAGTGTTACAACCCCAGTGGTACGCTCAGGTAGTGTTACAACCCCAGTGGTACGCTCAGGTAGTGTTACAACCCCAGTGGTACGCTCAGGTAGTGTTACAACCCCAGTGGTACGCTCAGGTAGTGTTACAACCCCAGTGGTACGCTCAGGTAGTGTTACAACCCTAGTGGTACGTCCCTACTTCAAAATCGAGAACAAATTGCCAGCCAGTTGATGACGTATTGTCTGTGTTTTCATCAAGACAGATAAGAACTAACATGAATCCAAGTACTTTGTTAATTGTTCCGCTGCAGTCCTTCCCACCTTAAGTATCTTATCCTTATCTTATCTTATCCACTGAGTGGCTCTCCATGTTGAGCAATAACTTTGGAGGCCTCAAAGCAGCAGCAACTAAGTTGGAACTAGGCCTACCAGAAATAAATTTCCTCAAAGTATCAGACTGTTTTTTTGTTCTTGCTCAGTTTTCTTGCTTAAGTTTTTATGAACAATTTCAAAATGTCTCTTCACAGAACAAGTCCAACAAACAACTGATTCAGAACAGAAAATACATAATGCTTTATTATCTTTCTTAATCATGCCCAATTTTTCAGTCCAGTATTCTTTAAATTCTCTAATATCGTCTTCATTTGCATAACATCGTTTCTTGGCCGGTTGTCGTCACATCCTGTACAACCTGTGAAGGGTCGTCCCATCCTGTACAACCTGTGAAGGGTCGTCCCATCCTGTACAACCTGTGAAGGCCAGAATGTAAATAGAATTTGTAATAGTGATATTCATATATTAATCTTAAATATGAAAATAGGAGGGAAAACCTCTGTTGGTGTTAGTAGTACCAACTGTACGATGAGCGGTGTTGTATACCTATACCTGTATACCAGGAGAGAGTTCCATTGGTCAACGCCCCTGCGGCCCGGTCTGTGACGAGGCCTCATGTTGGATCAGAGCCTGATCAACCAGGCTGTTACTGCTGGCCGCACGCAGTCCAATGTACGAACCACAGCCTGGCTGGTCAGGTACCGACTTCAGGTGCCTGTCCAGTGCCTGCTTGAAGACAGCCAGGGGTTTGTTGGTAATCCCCCTGATGTATGCTGGGAGGCAGTTGAATAGTCTTGGGCCACTGACACTTATTGTGTTGTCTCTCAACGTGCTAGTGGCACCCCTGCTTTTCATTGGGGGGATGTTACATCGCCTGCCGAGTCTTTTGCTTTCGTAGGGAGTGACTCTCGTGTGCAAGTTTGGTACTAATCCCAAGAGAATTTTCCACGTGTATACAATAATGTATCTCTCGCCTGCGTTCTAGGGAGTACAGGTTTAGGAACTTCAAGCGTTCCCAGTAATTGAGGTGGTTTATCGCAGTTATGTGTGCCGTGAAGGTTCTCTGCACATTTTCTAGGTCAGCAATTTCACCTGCCTTGAAAGGTGCAGTTAGTGTGCAGCAATATTCCAGCCTAGATAGAACAAGCGACCTGAAAAGTGTCAACATGGGCTTGGCATCCCTGGTTTTGAAGGTTCTCATTATCCATCCTGTCATTTTTCTAGCAGATGCGATTACTACGGTGTTATGGTCCTTGAAGGTGAGATCCTCTGACATGATCACTCCCAGGTCTTTGACATTAGTTTTTCGTTCTATTGTGTGGTTGGAATTAGTTTTGTACTCTGATGAGATTTTAATTTCCTCACGTTTTCCGTATCTGAGTAATTGAAATTTCTCATCATTGAACTTCATATTGTTTTCTGCAGCCCATTTAAAGATTTGGTTTATGTCTGCTTGGAGTCTTGCAGTGTCTTCAACGGTGGACACTGTCATACAGATTCGGGTGTCATCTGCAAAGGAAGACACGACACTGGCTGATATCCCTGTCTATGTACGATATGAGGATGAGTTGTGGTTAGTAGTACCAACTGTATGATGAACAGTGTTGTGGTTAGTAGTACCAACTGTATGATGAACAGTGTTGTGGTTAGTAGTACCAACTGTACGATGAACGGTGTTGTGGTTAGTAGTACCAACTGTACGATGAACAGTGTTGTGGTTAGTAGTACCAACTGTACGATGAACGGTGTTGTTGTTAGTAGTACCAACTGTACGATGAACAGTGTTGTTGTTAGTAGTACCAACTGTACGATGAACGGTGTTGTTGTTAGTAGTACCAACTGTACGATGAACAGTGTTGTTGTTAGTAGTACCAACTGTACGATGAACAGTGTTGTTGTTAGTAGTACCAACTGTACGATGAACGGTGTTGTTGTTAGTAGTACCAACTGTACGATGACCAGTGTTGTTGTTAGTAGTACCAACTGTACGATGACCAGTGTTGTTGTTAGTAGTACCAACTGTACAATGACCAGTGTTGTTGTTAGTAGTACCAACTGTACAATGACCAGTGTTGTTGTTAGTAGTACCAACTGTATGATGAACAGTGTTGTTGTTAGTAGTACCAACTGTACAATGAACAGTGTTGTTGTTAGTAGTACCAACTGTATGATGAACAGTGTTGTTGTTAGTAGTACCAACTGTACGATGAACGGTGTTGTGGTTAGTAGTACCAACTGTACGATGAACAGTGTTGTTGTTAGTAGTACCAACTGTACAATGAACAGTGTTGTTGTTAGTAGTACCAACTGTACAATGACCAGTGTTGTTGTTAGTAGTACCAACTGTACGATGACCAGTGTTGTTGTTAGTAGTACCAACTGTACAATGACCAGTGTTGTTGTTAGTAGTACCAACTGTACAATGACCAGTGTTGTTGTTAGTAGTACCAACTGTACGATGACCAGTGTTGTTGTTAGTAGTACCAACTGTACAATGACCAGTGTTGTTGTTAGTAGTACCAACTGTACAATGACCAGTGTTGTTGTTAGTAGTACCAACTGTACGATGACCAGTGTTGTTGTTAGTAGTACCAACTGTACAATGACCAGTGTTGTTGTTAGTAGTACCAACTGTACAATGACCAGTGTTGTTGTTAGTAGTACCAACTGTACGATGACCAGTGTTGTTGTTAGTAGTACCAACTGTACAATGACCAGTGTTGTTGTTAGTAGTACCAACTGTACAATGACCAGTGTTGTTGTTAGTAGTACCAACTGTACAATGACCAGTGTTGTTGTTAGTAGTACCAACTGTACAATGACCAGTGTTGTTGTTAGTAGTACCAACTGTACAATGAACGGTTAAAGTGAAATCCGGCCATGTAAAGTACCACCTGATTAATGTTATTCACACAATTTCATGAAAAGTGGAGGAATAATCTTTCGAATCAACGGACTATTTTCCTGCGTTTCTTGGAACTGATACATGATGAATGTCACTATTTTTTTTTTTTTTTTAGATGAGACCAGAGGTTCGCTTGCCGGAAAGAAGTCGTTGGCGTGCAAAGGGTTTCCCACCCCTGATCTAGGTGTTAGGCAGGTGTTGTGGTGTGATCCATCTACAGTAATAAAATGTTAAGTGTTAATACCAATTATATTTGGTGTTCCCAGCAAGCCTAATCTTATACAGTCCACAACTTTAATTGCTAGAGTACCTGGTTTTAATATTATAATTATTAATATAATGTAAAGTCTAGTTTTTTGTGAGAGTGGTGAAGTGGGCAGTCGAAGGAGTCGCAGTTCAGCGACCTACTGTGACTAAGTCCCCCTTACCTCACCCAAATTACTTGCAGTTATTGACCTCTTCGCTCACAGGCCGAGAGGTTGTGCTGCGCAGTTGCTCCTGGTCCAGGCTTTGCGCAACTTCCGATTTTCTCCAAGATGGCGACCAGTGTTCGGAGGAGGAGCAACACGGTGTGTGTGGAGCTTCTTAAGGGAGCCATTTACCCAGCTAACGCTTCTGTGTTGCTGCCGGCGAGAATCCGTGACACTTTTTGTATTTGTCATGAAGACCTATATGGCATTGCATTAAATGGTTCGACGAGGATCTTCGTGAAGTTTGGTACCGTGGAGGCATATGAAAAAACTGTGGAGAGGTACCAGGAGAAGCACCTCACTGTTAACACTGGGATAGAAGTCCGGCTCAGGGATGCCTCTAAACATTACACCTTGTGAAGGTCCGTAATGTGCCATTTGAGGCCATTGGATTGATGTCAGTGAGGCCTTTGAAAGGTATGGTGTGGTGCATTCTACGACTATGGGAAGGTGGACTGAAGGAATATATGCTGGGTTGCCAGAAGATTCCTTCACATTGAAAATGACTTTGAAAAGGCCTATACCGTCCTATGTACTGCTGGAGGCCTTTAAGACGCAGGTGTTTGTTACCTACGCGGGACAGCGTAGGACATGTCGTGATGTGGGGAATATGATCACATGGCGGCGGGGTGTCCCACCATCATGGCCCCAAGACCAATGGTTACACAGGTACCTGTGATGCATAACCCTTGGAGGAGTCAACACCTGAGATTGTGGAAGGACTGGGAAAGGCCAGTGGGGCAGAAGTGGGGGAAGGTGTGGGGAAAGTTGTGTAACGTCCCCTGAGGAGTTGAAAGCTCCAACAATCGATGGGCCTGGAAAAGATAATGAGTCTGGGGATTTGGTGGAGGTGGGTGACCTCCAGGTGGACCTATCGCAACCATTGCAAGAGATGTTGCGAACGTTTCTGGAAAATCCGGAGGTGATTTCCTCTGAGTTGAAGGACACTTACAGGTGGAGGAGGGTAGGCTTAACCAGGACGTGAACGTGCCAGAAGCTGGGGAAGACAGGTTGCAGGTGCAGGAAGTGGAGGCTGAGATGGCATAGGGATGGGGACACGGATGTAATGGAGGTAGGGGGAGAATCAAGAAAGAGGGCAGGAGAGGTGTCAGATGATGATGCCTCACACCTGGCCAGCTGACAGGTAAGAAAACATATGTAGAGATGGCACGGAAGGGGAAGGGGGGCACAGGTGAGGGTTGGGATCAGGGAGGAGGAGGTTAGAGATAAAGGTTTAGGGAAGGGTGCCACGGCCCGCCCGCAGAAGCACAGAGGAAAGCCCCTTTGGCGTATTCATGTTTAACGATTAATGTGAATGGCCTAAGGGCAGAAATTAAACGTAGGTGGGTGGAGGTAGTGTTAAGACGATATGACGAGACGTAATTTTTATACAAGAACATAATTTAGGTGTGGTCGAGAGTTGAGATTGAAAGGTTATGAGGTGTATGCAGGTAACTCGGGAAATTAAAGGGTGGGTGGCTGTGGGGGTGAAGGAGTCCAGTCCCTTTCGGTTGTTAGCTTGGGAGGAGGGGGGAGGGAGAGTGGTGAGGGTGGATGGGCATTGGGGCGACATTTGGGTATGTTTCATGGAATATATATGCCAGCTGACAATAATCAACGTGTAAAGGATGAATTTGTAAGGGAGGTTTTGACATATCATTTACGGGGTTTGCCTATGATTACTCTGACGGGGGGGATTGGAATTGTATAATCAGGAAAAAGATGTAGAACCTAGAGGGGGTTGTGAATTAGGGGCGTTGCGTGTTTTACTGAGGGAGGCGGGAGTGTTCGATGTGGTACGGGGTGATGGGTGGAGGGGGGAGCATACTTTTGGAGGAGAGGCTATGCAGCCCGGTTGATCGTGTTTATGCGACAAGAGACGTTACAGTGGGAGGGTGCAAACGCTTGATATTGGTTTTTCTGACCATCGTGGTGTATTAGTAGAGGTGGAGTGGGATGGAATGGTCCGAAGGTACAATGGTTATTGGAATAGTGCGTTGCTGGCGGGGGAGGGGAGGTCGCTTGAGGAATGGTGGGGTCCTTCTGGTTAGAAGGAGCAGAGGTAAGGGAGAAAGATTTTTGGGCTGGTGGGAAAAAAGGCAAAGGAGGGAATAAGGGACTTTTATAGAATCATGGAAGAGATGAGGCAAGGTGGAAGTTTGGTCTTCAGAAATATTTGGAGGGTCAGCTTAATGAATGCTATGAGGGTGGGGTTGGTAGGTATGGGGAAATAGAGGGGTTAAGGGAAGGTTGAGGGATATTCAAAATGATCGTTTTGATGCGATCAGAGTAAGAGGAGGTATTGAGGAGGCTTGTGGGGAGATAGACCGTCAGGTTGCGCTGTTGAGGAGGTTTAGAGATAGGCAGAGGGGTAACACGACTTATGGGGATTGAGGTGTGTACAAGGGGGAGGATATGAAGTGGGACAGGTGCTCAGGACAACGGATGGCATAAGCAATTATGCCGATCATTGGTTTGGGAGGAAATTATCATTGAGTGTAGGGATGGGTAGTGCCGGGAAGGTCCTTCGGGAAGGGATCCGTGTCGCTTGGGGAGGAAGACCGTAGGAGTTGGGTGGAAGATAAGTGAGGAGGAAGTGGGGGAGGCAGTGTCTAGATTAAGTCTAGGGAAGGCACCAGGGTTAGACGGATACCGAATGATTTCTAGAGGCATCGGGAAACATTGAGAGAATGTTTAGTGCATTTGTTTAATTGTATGAAGGATGGGGGTAGGTTGGGGAGACGAGGGGACTGGGGTAGTTGTTCTGGTGCCGAAAGGAGGGGGAGAACCTTGGGTAATTTCAGGGCGATATCCCTCATGTGTGGAGATTATAAAATCTTCGCAAAATTTTAGGGAATAGAATGAAAAAGGGTTGACAAAGTCATACATCAGGGGCATTTGGTATACCGGAAGAAGTATGAGTGTAGGACATGGGAGAATCGGGATTTTATTGAAGGAGGACGGGAGGGTGTCTTGGGAATAGATTGGAAGGAAGCATATGATTGCTGTGAATAGAAGCATGTTGGGAATTATATTGAGGAGTCAAGGTTTTGGGAGGAAATTGCTGGATGGGTTGAGACATTGTATAGTTCTGCGAATGCGTACAGGTGAATGGTAAGTTGGGAAACAGGTGGTGATGGAAAGGGTCTGAGACAGGGTGTCCCATATCTCAGATCCTTTTGCGCATGCAGGATCCCTTTATAGGTTAATAGAGGAAGGAGTAGGAGAGAGGGGAGAGAGGGAAGAGGGGGTGAGTAGTGTGGGCATCGTGGGTATGTGGATGATACTACTGTATTGGTGGGTGGAACAGAAGGGCTGGTTAAGTGGGACGATTATAGAGGTCTTTGGAGACGACGGAATGAGGGTTAATGGAGCCAAGTCTAAGTTATTGGAGGTGGGTACGTGGTGGGGGGCTTGGGGAAGGTGTATGGATGGAATGTGTGGATAGAATAAAGATCTGTGGAATTGGTATATGGCAGATGAGAGGGCCAGGCAGGTGAATTCTGAGGAGGTGGTGGGTAGGCTTTGGGGAATGAGGTTGGAGGGCAGGGATGTCGCTGTTGCAACGTGTGGTGGTGGTGAACACACTTGATACAGTAAAGGTGTGGCATGTAGCTGGTGATCCTTTAAGGATGGTCGACATCAGGATGGGAATTGTGAGAGAAGTCTATCTGGGACACCGCCACTAGCAATAAACAAACTCCCAGGAGATGACCGACTCGATAAATTACCCAGTCATTCCCTTTAAGGCAGTGAGAACTTACCCGCCCTGGCCGCACCGAGGGGTACTTCAATATTCTCAAGTACCCACTGCACTCTGGACCAGTATAAATAAATCTGAGAAGATCATTTATTATAGTTATGTTAGGTTAAATTTAAGTGGACTGTATTGGTTGTTGAACAACTGATCACACGGAGAAGAGTAGAGAACACATAGTTCAATTAACATGACCAACACTCACCTAATTAACAGCATCATAGCGGTGTATCGTAGATCGCTACTAGCTAAAGACATCTACTGTGCAATAATCATTGGCCAATAACAAAGTAAACAGCAGAGTACTTAGTTTAGATGAGGAGTCGTCTCCGTTGTTGACGTCCTCCTGCGATCTGATTCGATCGCATGGTATTAGCTGTCTCGCGAGTCAGGCAGGTTAATTCGTGCACTCTATACGCCTCACGAGACCGAGCGTAGTTAACATGTGGTTGGCAGCAATAATCAGATCCTGCACTAATCCGACCGTTTGTACTGTTTATACGTATAACTTTACATATTACGTGTATCCTGGCTTAATGCCCCACTAGTTTATACACATTCACAGTCTCGATACTTGAATTTCGAGTAGATAACTTGCGATAGTTAGTTCATTTCAATCACATCCAATATGGCGGTCGGGGTATGGCGTATCCTGTGATGTAGTCAGTGTGGTTGTCAGGTCCAGCTAATTACCCACACCATCTTGGCAAAACGCCAGCCACGCCTCCATACTTAAGCCTCAGATCTTTTGTTCTTGCCTGGCGTCAGGTCGTAACACGTGGTCAACACCTTATGGGAA